>CAUYLG010041189.1:0-25000 GCA_963573385.1 Cacajao melanocephalus | reverse complement strand
TATGTGCCACATTTTCCCTGTCCAGTCTATCATCGATGGGCATCTGGGTTGGTTCCAGGTCTTTGCTATCGTAAACAGTGCCGCAATGAACATTCCTGTCCATGTGTCTTTACAGTAGAACGGTTTATAATCCTTTGGATGTATACCCAGTCATGGGATTGCTGGGTCAAATGGAATTTCTATTTCTAGGTCCTTGAGGAATCGCCACCAAAACGTAAAATGCAATTAAAAAAAAAACAATTCAGCATGAAGCAACGCAACCCTGATGAGCAAGGTGGTGTTCTGTCGCTGACAGCGGAGGGCCTAGAACTGAAGTCTGAACTTCATTCAGAAGAGGACGCCTTTGCAGAGTAAGCACCTAAGTCGTTCCCATGCTCAGAAAAGCCTGAATTCAGGACTTCGGGGTCAGCCCCTGGACTGACTGCCCAGGGACAGGGTGGGGATCCTTTCCCCAGAAAGCCCGGGAGCCGGGAAGCTGCTTGGAGACACATTTGAAGCACTGAAACCACACTCAAGCCGTCTCCTTACAAACACATGTCTTGGCCGGGCACGGCGGCTCACGCCTGTCATCCCAGCACTTTGAGAAGCCGAGGCGGGCGGGTCAGCGGAGGTTGGGAGTTCGAGGCCAGCCTGGCCAACATGGAGAAACCCCATCTCTACTAAAAATACAAAATGAGCTGGGCGTGGTGGCAGGTGCCTGTCATCCCAGCTACTGGGGAGGCTGAGGCAGGAGAATCGCTTGAACCCGGGAAGCAGAGGTTGCAGAGAGCCGAGGTCACGCCACTGCACTCCAGCTTGAGTGATAGAGCGAGACTCTGTCTCAAAAAAAAAGTAACATAATTTAACATGTCTGGCAGGTCAAGGCGGGCGGATCATGAGGTCAGGAGTTCAAGACCAGCCTGGGGAACCTGGTGAAACCCCGTCTCTACTAAAAACACAAAAAGGAGCTGGGGGTGGTGGCGCGTGCCTGTCATCCCAGCTACTGGGGAGGCTGAGGAAGGAGATTCGCTTGAACCCGGGGAGCGGACGTTGCAGTGAACCGAGATCGTGCCATTACATTTCTGCGTAGATGACAGAGGGAGATTGTCTGTCAAATAGAAAGAAAGAAAGAAAAAGAAAAAGAAAGAAAGAAAGAACAAAAAAACAGCTTGGCCGGCCACAGGGGCTCATGCCCATCATCCCAGCACTTTCGGAGGCCAAGGCGGCTGGATCTCCTGAGGTCGGGAGTTCAAGACCAGCCTGACCAACATGGTGAAACCCCATCTGTACTAAAAATTAAAAAAAAAAAAATTATCCGGGTGTGATGGTGGTCGACTGTGATCCCAGCTACTGGGGAGGCTGAGGCAGGACGATCGCGTGAACCCGGCAGGCCGAGGCTGCCGTGAGCCGAGACCGCGCCACGGCGCTCCAGCCTGGGTAACAGAGCGAGAGTCCATCTCAAAACAAAAAGACAAAAAGAACTAAAAAAAATAAGAACGAGGCAGCAGGGCTGTTTGCAGAAGGTAACTAGTGCTCTGAGATTTAATCTTTCAAGGGGGAAAAAAAGAATGACCGTTTCTCTATAGAAAAGTAAACAGCGGACATTTGCAATGTCCATCTCGGGGGTTCTCGCTTCCGAAAATAACCTGAATTCTGCTGTTCTTGTAACGCATTTTTCCCCCTTGGCTGATCTAGGCTGCGAAGAAAAATGCCTTTGGGTTAAGCCTGGGGTTTGCAGAGACGTGTGAGAGCTTTTGGCTGCAGCAGGAGCCCCTTGGCAATCCGCGGCCCACCGCAGTCTGCGGGAAGGCCAGATCCACACAGAGTCAGTGCAGCGGCGAGTGATTAGCATGGGTTTTATGGCCGGTCGTTAAAACGCCAGGTCAGACGCTTGCAAAGTTATGAAACAGCCACACACACCGCCCTGAGAGCGCTGGGCTCAGGGCTTTGCAGACAGATGAATGCCTCGCCCTGTTGCCAGCTTCTCCCGAGCCTTGGGGTCCCCCTGGGAAACACTTTTGAACCAGAAACGGGGCCCTGTGTCCGCACGGCCTTTGTCCTGGATGGAGGACGAGGCGTGCAAAAGGCGTGTTTTGTCATCCCCAGAAACCCACGTCTTGTCCCCGAGATGTCACCGTTGTTATCCCGTGACGATGGGAAGACTCAGAAAATGTTTGAAGTTAGTAAAGGGACGTTTATTGTCGGATGCTGCCTGGATTCAGGGGACGGTGACGGGGTGGTGGGCTTGCGAGCTGGCGTGTCGGGAAGCAGTTCATTCCCTTTTTATTTTTTTGGGGGTTCCCCCCAGAAACCCAACAGGGATACCGGGCCTTGGGGTGCGCCTGTGATGTCAAACTCTTGTCTTTGCATTGCAGCCGGACGCGTGGACAACCCGCCTACCCGAAAAAGACAGTCCTTGGCCTGGCGGTGGCGGGGCTCGCGCCTGTCATCCCAGCACTTTGGGAGGCCGAGGAGGGACGATCGCCTGAGGTCGGGAGTTCGAGACCAGCCTGGGCAATATGGAGAAACGGCGTCGGTACTAAAAATAGAAAAATGAGCCGGGCGTGCTGGCGGCTGCCTGTCATGCCAGCTACTGGGGAGGCTGAGGCAGGAGAACGGCTTGAACCCGGGAGGCGGAGGTTCCAGTGAGCCGAGATCGCGTCACCGCGCTCCAGCCCGGGCCACAGAGCGACAGTCCATCTCAAATAACAATTAAATTATGTTTAATTTAAAAAAAAAAGAGCATCCTGGGTATTTTAAAGGCTGACAGTGTGACAGGGGTACGTGTGACGCGTCATGATGGTAGGTGGGGGGTCTAAGGCTTGTGCTGGAACATACCGTGTGTCTGATCCGCACACAGCAGAACAGGCAGGAGTACAGAGGGTTACCCCTTCGCCTCCGCTCATCGTCGCTGACTTGTAAGTTTTCCTTCCTCTTCTTCTCCAACCACCAGCCGAGAGCGGGGGGTCCCGTTCCTCGGTTCGGCGGCAGCGTGGCCAAGCTCCACGGCCCCCAACCTGCGTCTGTGCGTGTGTGTAGGTGGTCGGGTCACCGGGGCCACGGCCGCCACGTGACGGCCAATGACACGTATAAATTATCCGAGCGCTCCGGGCAGGGCCGTCTGACTTTTTATGACGTTGTAACAACCTCCCCAGAGACACGTGTGTGAAACTCTGGACGCTGCCGCCGGCTCGTACCTTTGGCTCCGACTGTAGAAGGAGCCTGTTCCTTGGTTTTGAATTTCCTGACTTATAAATAAGAGTCATGTCGGTGGGTTTCTTTTTCATTTTTTTTTCCGTTTTTTTTTTTTTTTCATGTCTGGTTTGTGCAGGAAATATAAAGATGGTCATTCCTGCAGAGGACTCTTCAAGGAATGAGGCTTTCGGGTGTGAAGCAAAGGCCACCCTCATATATCTTGGGCATGGGACGATCAGCACCGATTTTTTTTTGAGATGGAGTTTTTGTCTGTCACCCAGACAATCCTGGCTCACTGCAACCTCCACCTCCGGGGTTCAAGCGATCCTCCTGCCTCGGCCTCCTGAGTAGCCGGGATTCCAGGCGCCCGCCACCATGCCCAGCTAATTTTTGTATCTTTATTACAGATGGGGTTTAACGATATTGGCCAGGCTGGTCTTGAACCCCCGACCTCAGTCCATCCACCTGACTCCGCCTCCTGAGAACCTGGGGTGACACGTACTCACCACCACGCCCGGCTAATTTTTGTATTTTTGGTAGAGACAGGGTTTTACCATATTGCCCAGGCTGGTCTTGAACCCCCGACCTCACTTCATCCACCTGCCTCAGCCTGCTGAGTAGCTGGGTTTACAGGCACCTGCTACCATGCCCGGCTAATTTTTGTATTTTTGGTAGAGACAGGGTTTTACCATATTGCCCAGCCTGGTCTTGAACCCCCGACCTCACTTCATCCACCTGCCTCAGCCTCCTGAGTAGCTAGGATTGCAGGCACTCAGCACCACACCCGGCTAATTTTTGTATTTTCAGTAGAGATGGGGTTTCACCATGTTGGCCAGGCTGGTCTCGAACCCCCGACCTCAGGTGATCCACCTTCCTCAGCCTGCTGAGTAGCTGGGGTTACAGGCACCTGCTACCACACCCGGCTAAGTTCTGTATTTTTCATAGAGATAGGGTTTTACCATATTGCCCAGGCTGGTCTCGAACCCCCAATGTCAGGTGATCCTCCTGCCTCAGCGTCCTGAGTAGCTAGGATTGCAGGCACTCAGCACCACACCCGGCTAATTTTTGTATATTTAGTACAGATGGGGTTTCACCATGTTGGCCAGGCTGGTCTTGAACCCCCGACCTCAGGTGATTCTCCTGCCTCAGCTTCCCAAACTGCTGGGGTTACAGGCGTGAGCCACCGTGCCTGGCCTTTGGCACCTATTTCAAAGGCGTGGGCCTACAGCCTCGTCCTCCTGTGACCACACATTGCCGCCAAGGCACTGACAGAGCAAGCAGGTTCCGGAAACCATGACAATTTGTCCCAGAATGGGAAAAGCAAGCAGAGCTGAGTCCGTGTGCTGCAGACACCGTCTTCGCGTCTGCTCCTCATTCAACCCGACCTGGATGTCTGCACCTCGAAGCCACACGTGGAATTCGACGGATCGGAAAACGCGCCCGACCGCGGGTTTTTCACGTAAGTAAACTTGTGTCATGGGAGTTTGTTGTACAGATTATTTCATCACCGCGGTATTAAGCGCACTACGCGTTAGTTATTTCCCCTGATCCTCTCCTTCCTCCCAGCATCCAGCCCTCAGTACGCCCAGTGTGTGTCCATTCCTTGTATGTGTCCGTGTGTTGTCATCCTCCAGCTCCCAGTTATACGTGAGAACATGCAATGTTTGTTGTCTTTTCCTGTGTTAGTTGGCCAAGGATAATGGCCTCCAGGTCCACCCATGTCCCTGCAAAGGACATGATCTTGTTCTTTTTCATGGCTGTATAGTATTCCATGGTGTCGGTTCACTGCAGCGCCAAGTCACAATAGCAAAGACAAGGAGGCCACCTAAATGCCCCTGTGTCCGTTCAGTGAGGATAACGGCCGCCAGGTCTATCCGTGTTCCCACAAAGAACATGATCTTGTTCTTTTTCATGGCTGTATAGTATTCCATGGTGTCTCCTCATAGCAACAGTAACTCACAGTAGCAACGACGTGGAAGAGCCCTAAACGCCCACTGATGATAGACAAGATAGTTCTGTTTTTAAGTTTCTGAGGAGTCTCCATCGTCCTGTCCATGATATGTGTACTAATTTGCACTCCCGGCAACTACAGTTAATGACAATGTATCATATTCTCAAAAGTGGCTAAGAGAATAGATCATATGTATTCCCACCAGGCAAAAAGCAATGGGTAAGGATGTGAATGGATGCGTTTGAGAATTAGCTGCTCTCAACCATTTTCCCACTGGGATAATATGTTGGGGTGTCATAAATACACACAATTTTTATTTGTCAGATTAAAAATACGAAATTGGGCCAGACTCAGTGGTTCTCAGCTCTCATCCCAGCACTTTGGGAGGCCGAGGCGGGCGGATCACCTGAGGTCAGGAGTTCGAGACCAGCCTGGCCAACATGCTGAATCCGCGTTTCTACTAAAAATCCAAAAAATCAGCCGGGCGTGGTGACAGGCGCCTGTCATCCCAGCTACTCGGGAGGCTGAGGCAGGAGAATTGCTTGAACCCGGGAGGCGGAGGTCGCGGTGAGCGGAGATCACGCCTCTGCGCTCCAGCCTGGGCGACAGAGCGAGACTCTGTCTGGAAAACTCAAAATAATAATAATATACCACGTGTCTGGGTGTGGGGGAGCCTTTTTGCAAAAAGTTACCCTTTTTCTCCCCCTGTACTTCAAAGGCCAGAAACTCTGTCTTTCCTCTGCCCGTCACACCGTCCTGTGTCGACCCCATCACGGGGCCAAAGCAAACGCTGACGGCGTTCGACGGGTCCTGGAAGAAATATATATTCAGTATATTCGGGACGAGGAGCGTTTTCCCTCACGTCTGTCAAAATCAATCGCATTGTACGAAGCCGAATGTCACGTCTCCGAAACAGGACGAGGCATTTCCAGCGGAATCAGCCTCCTTTAACCAGGAACATGCCCGCAGCGAAACGGTCTGCGTTTTCGTTTTTTTTTTTTTTAATCATGCCTAATTAGTTTTTTTCTTTTTTTTTTAATCACGCGTAGACACCGAACCTCCCCGGATGCATAATTTATGATGTGCAGGAGCTGGTGTCAGAAATCAAATGTAGTAAATTAAAAATAACAAGTTTGAGACCAGTGATTCAATTAAAAGCCCAGAAAACATTGGATCATGCATAATTGAGCGTTTCCACGCAGACATCGCTTGACAGGCCGTTCACCGCGGACGGGGGATCGCGTTGCAGCTGTCAGGGGTGTTTCAATCAATTGTGTAAAAGGATTAGAAGACAAAGATGATATTTATTGTGAACTTCCAGGGTTCGGAGATCACTCAGAGAGGTCTTTAGCTGGGCTGTTTTACGGGACCAGGGTTTCTTTTAAGCGGAGGTTATAGACATCAGAGGCTTGCATGGGTGGGAGGCAGGGTCCCCTCTGGGGATGCTGGAACGTTTTCTGCGGAGATACAGGCTGCCAGGAGGCACAACAGACTGGAACGCAGGAAAACAGAGCCTGAGAAACGCCACTGGGTCCTGTGTTATTCACCCCATGTCACCTCTGCAATTTCTCGGCTCACCGCAACCTCCGCCTGCCGGGTTCAAGCCATCCTCCTGCCTCAGCCTCCTGAGTGGCTGGGATGAAAGGGGCTGACTTTGAAGCCCTGCTAATTTTTGTGTTTTTAGAAGACACAGGGTTTCACCATGTTGGTCAGGCTGCTCTCGAACTCCCGACCTCGTGATCCGCCCGCCTCGGCCTCCCAAAGTGCTGGGATGACGGGCGTGAGCCGCCGCGGCCGGTCCTAAAATTGGTGTTCATCGTGCTAGGGAGAACTCCAGTCTTCATTTCCAGTGTCTGAATCTTCCCAGGACTCGTTTCGGGTTGAGATGGTCTTGCCTGTGTTTCAAGTTTGCACCTGGGCAGAGGGGAATCCGGAGCAAGTCAGAAAAGCAGAGAGGGCCGGAGGCAGAGACTCACGCCTGTCAGCCAGCACTTGGGGAGGCTGAGGCAGGAAGATTATTTTTTGAGTCTGGAAGTTTGAGATCCACAGGGCGGACACAGTGAGACCGTCTCTGTCTCTATAAAAATTTAAAAAAATGAAGCAGGAGAATTCCCCAGAAGCAGAGGAGAGTCTCGCTGAACTGGCAGAGAGGTGGTGGTGCCCTGGGGGACTAAGGAAAGTAGGAATTCTTCCATCTCCAGAAAGCTCCGTGGTCGGGTGTGGGGCTCACGCCTGCGATCCCAGCACGTTGGGAGGAAGAGGTGAGAGGATGGCCTGAGCCTAGGAGTTTGAGACCCGTGCGTACGACACACGCTGAGACCCCGTCCCCGCGAAAAATAAAAAAATGAAAAAATTATCCGGGCATGGCGGCGCACACCTGTGGTCTCAGCTACTCGGGAGGATGAGGCAGGAGGATCGCTGGAGTCCAGGGGGGTGGAGGCTGCAACCTCCGCCTCCCAGATTCAAAGGATTCTCGTGCCTCAGCCTCCCTAGTAGCTGTGATGACAGGTGCACCCCACTACGCCTGGCCGATCTGTGTATTTTTAGCAGAGATGCAGTTTCACTGTTTTGGCCACACAGGGCTTTAGGGTGATTTCTACGGAATGCATGCAACAGACGCCCTGGTGTTGGGGTCCCCCAGTACCGACTTCAGCCCAGGAAGGACCCAGGACCAATGTCACTGCAGATAATGATGGAGTCAGGTAGCATCCATGCCACTGTTAAAGACATGGGAGGGCCAGGGGCAGTGCCTCACGCCTGTCATCCCGGCACTCTGGGAGGCCGAGGCGGGTGGATCAGCTGAGGTCAGGAGTTCAAGACCAGCCTGGCCAACATGGTGGAACCCCATCTGTACTAAAAGTAGCAAATATCGGCCAGGCATGGGGGCGGGCGCCTGTCATCCCAGCTACTTGGATTGGGAGGCTGAGGCAGGAGAATCGCTTGAACCCGGGAGGCGGAGGCTGCCGTGAGCCGAGGTCGTGCCGTTGCACGCCCGCCTGAGAAACAGGAATGAAAAATCCAGCTCAAAAAAACCCAAAACCAAAACAAACACACGAACCAAAACACCACATGGTGGGACTAGAACGGAAACCCTGCTTCACGCCCCTGCAGCTCCGAGGTCCTGGCGCCCACCCCGACCCTCTGTGTGCCTCAGTTTCCTGTCCAGCCGATTGCCTCACAGGTGGCTCAGTCATTGGGGTTATTGAACCCGTCCCGATAAACTCCGTAAAATTAACCAGGGACAAAGGGGGGAGGAGGAGAAATGAGAATGGGCCAGGCCTGCAGCACCCTCCCTGTTGGTCCTGGTCTCACCTTTGTTTTTGACCCGGTTCCTCAAAGCTGCTTCGTGCTGATTATCCCAGAATCACGTACATCCCCGTTTATAGCTCCTCTTCCCTCTCTATCCATAACGACTTACGCATTATCTTACACGTTTTATTTTCCCTTCGACATGCTCTTCCAGGTCCTGCACGGGAGGTGCTCACATCAGCTGGTGTGAAGGTTCCGGCAGGAGCTGAGTCACCAAAAACTTCAGTTCCCACATCCAGATGGCTTCACCCCCACACTGTTACCACACCCAATCCATGACCCCAGCTTTGCAGCCCTTCGGGATCCCTTTAAAAACCCCAGTGCAGAACGCCTCAGGAACACGGACCTCAGACGCTCCTCCCATCTCGTCACTCTGCAGCTTGCAATTATTGAAGTCTTTGTCTGATGCAAAACTTGCTCGCTTGGGGTCCTGCTCTGTTCATGATCCGTCTTAAAACTCCAGGCCACACAGGCATGGTGGCTCACGGCTGTGATCCCAGCACTTTGGGAGGCCGAGGTGGGCAGATCCCTTGAGGTCACGAGTTTGAAACCAGCGTGGCAACATGCTGCAGCCCCATCGCTACTAAAAATGCAAATAATAATAATAATTACCCAGATGAGGTGGCAGCTGCCTGTAATCCCAGCTACGTGGGAGGCCGAGGCAGGAGAATTGGTTTCTGCATGTTGGCCAGGCTGGTCTCGAACTCCTGACCTCAGGTGATCTGCCTGCCTTGGCCTCCCAAAGTGCTGGGATGACAGGCCTGAGGGACAGTGCCCGGCCGAGTTCACCGTTTTTAAGCACCTGGAGTGTGTGAGGTGCTGTGCAAACGCTAATATGGTAAACGGAGATTACAGAGCGAGAACGCCTGGTGTGGCATATATCACCATTTTGTCTCTGTTCTATTTTATTTCTCTCAGTAAGATTTTGCAGGTATCCAACCAGGTATGTATACCTTGGTCACATTTTTTTCTTTAATATGATGTTTTCATGCTATTATAAATATTAGATATTTATGCTGTTATAGTATGATTAAATATATTTTATGCTATTATAAATTATTTGATGCTATTATAAATAAATATAAATTTTACATTGTAATATGCTATTATACATTATATGTAGAAGTGTACATAAATTATATGTAATAAAGTTTATATAAATTTTATATAAAAGTTTATATATGTTATATTATAGGTAATAAAAGTTTATCTATAAAAACTATATATTTATAAACTTTATAATAAAAGTTCATACAAACTTTTATTTTTATAGTTTTATATAATAAATATAATAATATAATAGTTTGACTATACATGCATCACATTATATAATATTTTATATATTTTTTACTGTATAAAAAGTTTATATAAATTTTTATTATATATAGTGTAATGTGTATATAATCAAATTTTTATTATATATAAATATACTTTATTGTATATAAATCAAACTTTTATTGTATATAATACGGTTTTATTATACATAATAAGCTTTTATTATATATATATATATAAAATAAACTTTTATTTTAAATTCAGGGTTGTTATATAGGTAAGCTGTTATGGACCTTTATTGTACAGATTATTTTGTTACCCAGGTACTAAGCCTAGGACCCACGAGGTATTTTTTTCTGATCTTTTCCCGCTGAGTTTTGCTCTGATTTTATGCAAACATAAATAGTATTTTATTCTGCATTATCTGAATATAAATGTTATTACAGGATGTATCCCTGCAACGGAGTCTTTAGATTGATTTTTGTACCAAATGACAGTCTTTTTTTTTTTTTTTTTTTTTTTTAACCTTCTGAACAAATTACATTCCTAACTCGGTCGATGAGGCCAACAAACGTATGAAACAAAGCTCATCATCCGTGGTCATCAGAGCAATACACATCGAAACCACACTGAGATACCATCTCACGCCAGTTAGAACGGCGATCAATAAAGAATCGGGAGACAAGAGACGCTGCAGAGGATGTGGAGGAACCGGAACACTCTTACACTGTTGGTGGGAGTGTAAATCAGTCCGTCATAAATTTTAATTATTTCCCTGTCATTTTTTAATGTTTACAGACACGCATTTGTATTCTGCTTAAGGAGGGGCGATTTCATTTCCTCTTTTTTTCCTTTTCTCTCTCTTTTTTTTTAAACGCACTGCTGCAATCACAGCTCACTTTCTCGCCTCAAGCCGCCCTCTCGCCTCAGCCTCCCAAGTGCTGGGGATGCCAGGTGGGCACCGCCGCGCCCAGGTAATTTTATTTTTATTTTATGTAGACGTCGGGTCTCTCTTTACCCCTCCCTTTAGGGGCAGGGCGGACGGTGGCCTCTTTTGCCAATTTTTGTTTTTGGAAGAGTGCCTTCCTTCCACCCACGGGGGAGTGTCTGTGAGGCTGTTTATTAATTGAATATTTCCCATTCTTCTGTTTCGTTTTGTTTTTTCAAAAGAAACAGTGTAACTGGGTGCGGTGGCTCAGGCCTGTCATCCCAGCAATTTGGGAGGCCGAGGAGGGCAGATCTTTTGAGGTCAGGAGTTCAAGACCAGCCTGGCCAACGTAGTGAAACCCCGTCTGTACTAAAAATACAAACATTAGCCAGGCGTGGTGACGGGTGCCTGTGATCCCAGCTACTCGGGAGGCTGAGGCAGGAGGATCGCTTGAACCCGGGAGGCGGAGGTTGTGGTGAGCCGAGATCGTGCCACTGACCTCCAGCCCGGACCAGAAGAGCAAAACTCCATCTCGAAACAAAAACAAAAAGCAATAAAGGAAGGGGTACAGTGAAACACGTACACAGATAACACACAGACAGCATCGCAGTCCATTAGGTAATTGCTTCGAAACACAGGTTCCCAATTCCAAAACGATGCCAACTCTCACGGAGAATGGAATTCCCAAAATGCAAGATCAGAAAAACTTCAAAGGCAGCGACTCCACACACTGACAAGAACAACAGCGTTAATTAGTGACAGTGCTCTTTAATCTATAAATAATTAACTGATCACGCAGCTCCCCGGAGAGGTGTTTAAAAAAACAATAATAAAACGTAAGACAGGCAGGTTGTTTCGCAGACCGAGGTCCATTTTGGCCGGGACAAAAACCTAAGCATTACCTTGGAATGCTGTTCTTTAGAAAAAAAAAAAAAATAGAAAAAAAGAAAGAAAGGCACATTTTATGGAGGTCACGTTAAACTGTGCAGAGCTTCGGGTGGAAAATAGGGAAGTTGTTAAGTTCTGGACCAGTGGGCTTTGCGCAGGTGCGAAGCTAGCTCAATGCACAGACTCAACACAGAAAAGAAGGACTTTGAATTTATGAGACGCTGGAGAAGAACATCTTTGAGGGAAAAAAAATTAAAAAACAGGCCAGGTGCGGTGCCTCACGCCTGTCATCCCAGCACTTTGGGAGGCCGAGGCGGGTGGATCACCTGAGGTGGGGACTTCGAGACCCGCCTGGCCAACATGGAGAAACCCCATCTCTACTAAAAATACAAAAATTAGCCAGGCGTGGTGGTGGGCAGCAGTGATCCCAGCTACTCGGGAGGCTGAGGCAGGAGAATCGCTTGAACCCAGGAAGTAGAGGCTGCAGGGAGCCAAGATCACATGACAGCACTCCAGCCTGGGCGACAGAGCAAGATTCTGCCTCAAAAAAAAAAAAAAAAAAACGAGCAAAAAACCACTATTCATTTTGGGTAGATATAATCATTTGATCTAATTATTTGTAAAAATTTACCATGTGGAATATCTGTCACATACGTGACAGGAAGCACGTACGACTAGCATATACGTCTTAAATAACTTCTCCCATTTAAGTGCAAATAATTTCTTTTCTTCTGGAAAACCGTGTACACACACGTTCATCAAAAACACATGTGCCTTTTCACAGGAGAAAAGAAAAATGCAATCTCGCCTTTTCTGAATAATCACAAAATCTGAATCAGAGGTCCCAATTTTAGGGGCATTTATTTAATTTATTTATTTCGAGACGGAGTCTCGCTCTGTCGCCCAGGCTGGAGTGCAGTGGCACCATCTCGGCTCACGGCAACCTCTGCCTCCCGGGTTCAAGCGATTCTCCTGCCTCAGCCTCCCGAGTCGCTGGGACTACAGGCACCTGCCACCATGCAGGGCGAATTTTCGTATTTTTAGTAGAGACGGGCTCATTTACATTTTTAAAAAATTTCCAACGAGGCACGGTGACCCTTGTCTGTCATCCCAGCACTTCGGGAGTCCGAGGAGGGCGGATCATCTGAGGTCAGGAGTTTGAGACCAGCCTGGCCAACATGGCGAAACCCTGTCTCTTCTGAAAATACAAAAATTAGCTGAGCGTGATGGCGGGTGCCTGAAACCCCAGCTACTCAGGAGGCTGAGGCAGGAGGATCCCTTGAACTTGGGAGGCTGCAGGGAGCCGAGATCGTGCCACTGCGCTCCAGCCTGAACAAGAGTGAGACTCCATCTCAAAAAAAAAAAAAAGAAAAGAAAAGAAAAAATAGATTTCCCTGGAAGTGATATCTTGTGGAAGCCCAGCTCTTGCATTTGGTAAGGAAATATTATTCTTTTTGTTTTTTCACAGGGAGAAAGACAGAGACACAGAGTCTGGCTCTGTCACCCAGGCTGGAGTGCAGTGGCACAGTCATGGCTCAGTATAACCTGCAGCTGCTGGGCTCAAGTGATCCTCCAGCCTCAGTCTCCTGAGTAGCCGGAACGACCCACGTGCACCCCCATGTCTGGTTAAGATTTTAACTTTTTGCAGAGACAGAGTCTCCCTAGGTTGCGCAGGCAGCTCTTGAACTCCTGGGTTTAAGCAATCCTCCCAGCTTGGATCCCAAAATGCTGGGATGACGGATGTGAGCCACTGCGTGTGGTCTCCCGGAAGGAAATATTCCAGATTATTTCTGGAATATGGAAGGAAATGATCCAGGAAAGAGACGGTGTGTTTGACGATGGGCAAACTTTCATGGCTATAGAAACACAGGAGTCAGGCCAGACGCAGTGGCTCATGCCTGTCATCCCAGCACTTTGGGAGGCCGAGGCAGGGGGATCACGAGATCAGGAGTTCGAGCCCAGCCTGACCAACATGGTGAAAATCCGTTTCTACTAAAAATACATAAAAATTAGCTGGGTGTGTCCCAGCTACTCTGGAGACTGAAGCAGGAGAATCGCTTGAACCTGGGAGGCAAAGGTTACAGTGAGCCAAGATCGTGCCACTGCACTCCAGCCTGGGTAAGAGAGCGAGACTCTGTCTCAAATAAAATAATAACAATAATAATAATAATAAGAGGCCAACGTGCTCTGTTTTCTTCTTCTTCTTCTCTCTCTCTCTTCCTGTTAGAAATAAAACTTTGGAGTTGCAAAAGAAAACGAACACTTGAACAAAGACGTTCTCAGCAAGGCAGTTTTAACTTCGGCACAAGGTTGCCTCTCACGAGGCTGCCTGCCACAAGGGCACCCCAAACAAAGGAGAGGAGGGCTTTTTATCTCTAATGCATGAAGCTCCTACCACTGTGTCCAATCTCCATTGATCGGAGTAGGACCTCACAATCTAAACTAAACCTGATATGCTAAAAGCTTAAAACTTTTCAGTCAAGCGGTGGCTCAACCTTGTAATCCCAGCACTTTGGTAGGTGGAGGCGGGTGGATCACAAGGTCAGGAGATCGAGACCATCCTGGCCAACATGGTGAAACCCCATGTCTGCTAAAAAAAAATACAAAAATTAGCTGGGCATGGTGGCACGCACCTGTAGACCCAGCTACTCGGGAGGCTGAGGCAGGAGAGTTGTCTGAACCCGGGAAGTGGAGGTTGCAGTGAGCTGAGATTGTGCCACTGCCCTCCAGCCTGGTGCCTGGCGACAGAGTGAGACTCTGTCTCAAAAAAAAAGATTAAATAAATAGATAACAGTTTTCTAAATAGGTAAAGGCAAGGGGGAACAAAGGAAGGGAGGACGTTACTTGCGAAAAAGGTTAGTAAGCAGTAACATGTCTAAATAAGGAAAGGTATGTGCTGAAAGCTAAGACGTGCCTGAGCGTGCACAGGGATGTCCATTAAGCAAACCAGGAATCAGGTGAGTCAGGCCTTCCAGAAACTAAAGAACAGGAAGACAGAACATGCCTTGTTTAAGGAATAACTTTACTATATCCATCACTTCTTATCATGTGAAGATACAATTAGAAGGTAGCCACATGCAACCCAGGAACCCAACTATCCTGTCATTCCAATTTCCGACTTCCAGTCTGTGGTGTTTTGTTATAGCGGCACGTGCTGATGAAGACAGTGTCAGTGTTAATATTGCTGAAGTGAGGAAACCCTGAGCCAGCCTCTTCTGCAGGGTCTTCAGGTGTGAGAAGACCTTGGGATAGGTACATGGCAAAGTCTAAAACTCAGACACCTTCTCCTCAAAAGAAGTCAGGTGAATATAACACAATGGGGTCAGCAGCTTATGGGTAGAAACTAGACAATCCCTGGGGCACCTCGCTATTCTGTGGTGGTCCTCATCAGCGGTTTGTTGGAGAATAGAAGTATTCGTATTTAAGAAGGGAAGGCTGGCCCTACTGAGAAGGCAAAGATGCTAATAAACCGAATGAATCCAAAGCTGCAGGATACATGAGCTGGGTATAAAACTGAGAGGTGGGAGGGTATCAGCCACTGCCTGTTGTGTAGTCAGAGAAGCAAGGAGAGTTGTCTGTTTCAATTCCTTTCTTGCAGCTGGAATGTCATAATAAATCTAGACTTGTTTTCTTTTTAGAGATGGATAATAAACAGTCATAATTCATCAAAATGATGGGCTTTGCCATTAGAGATCGGGTGCACCAGAGGCTGGATATTCTCATAGACCTTGGGTTATAAGAGTGGTCTTAAAATGGGCCGGGGTTGGCATGGAGTCATGGGGCTGAGTCTTCGTGATGTCATCTCTTTCACGTGCAAATATTTGTATCCGAATTTTTTTTTCACTAGCCAATGTGCATTACACAGGCTTTAAAGCCACCCTTGATGAGACGCAGGATCTCCCGGTGTGCACCAATGGTGGGCATTTCATCCTGCAGTGTGGATGTCTGTGCTGAATGATATTGTGCCATGGTAGAGCAGCTGGAGGGTACTCACTTCACGACCCACTTTCATATTCTACCCTCTGGAGTCCCCTGCAATCCTCTCAACAACCATTTCCAAGATTAAGCAACAAGAAAAGATGTAAAGAGAGGGACCCATGCTGCCTTGCACCTCTGGCCATCAGAGAACTATTTACCACAAGACCTCCAACGCCTCGGCGTGAGTTTCAAGAGCAAATAGATCCGTTTAGAGAAATAAATCATACCGCTATAATCAAACACCCAGTTTGGGTGATGAGACAGTAGTTTACATAAGAGATGATGGATGGCAGCCTGAAAGCTTCCCTGATTAATAAGGATTTTCATTTGTGCTTTTCATTGAGAAGGTCTTTAAATTAATTAAAGAGGCTTTAGGACGGGAGGGAGTGCGTTGCCAGCTTTAGAACGCTTTGATTTTCTCTCCATTTTCTCCACGAGACGCATCATGACAAATTTGTTTTTGTAAACACCCACTGTTGACGCTGTAAATACCCAGCCCTCGTTTCTGCGTGTGCGTCCGCCAAGCCAGGGTGGGAGCCCCAGAGGCCCTCTCTCTCCTCATTAAGGAGCTCAAGTGGAAGTATGAGTCATTCGTCACTGTCTACCATGGGAAGACCCCGAAATGAGTCCGTATGTCACGAGGAAGCCACTGGAAAGGCCAACACGCATTGAACAAGCAGTTAGGGAGGGCAGCAGGGCGAGGGCTCCTGTGTGTACAACGTAGACGCAATTCCGTGTCCAATGAAAGACACATCTGATTCCCTTGTGTGCTGGGGTACGACTTAAGGATGTGGCTCTAAGGATGTGTGTTTTGGGGGGAGCCGTCAGACCAAATGTACATTGATTGGAGAAGCTACTGATCTCGCCAACCCCCCAGTCTTCTTCCCGGCTTAGGTTCCTTGCGATCGTCTGTCACCACGGAATAAACTGCAAGTCTCACCCGCCACTGCTGGTACCGAAATACAAGCTGAATGAGCTGAAGGATCCTCACTTTTTGTTCACCCTGCGATTTTGCTGTCGTAGATACTCAACACGTGGTACCCCCCTCCTACATAACACACCCGCACAGGTACCCGTGGACCTAAAATAAACGTGCATTTTTTTGTTGTTGTTTTGCTTTGTTTTCGTTTTGAGACAGAGTCTCGCTCTGTTGCCCAGGCTGGAGTGCAATGGCGCGATCTCAGCTCACGGCAACCTCCGCCTCCCGGGTTCAAGCAATTCTCCTGCCTCAGTGTCCCGAGTAGCTGGGATTTACAGGCACCCACCATCACAGCTGGCTAATTTTTAGTGTTTTTAGTAGACACGGGGTTTCACTGTGTTGCCCAGGCTGGCCTCGAACTCCCGACCTCGGGTGATCCTCCCGCCTCGGCCTCCCAAAGTGCTGGGATTGCAGGCGAGATGTTTTGTTTTAATGAGATGGAGTCTCCGTCTCTCACCCAGGCTGGAGGGCAGGGTAACCTCCACGTCCCAGAGAAAGAGCGCAAACAGGACAGACAGCACGAGGTTTCTGGAACAAGCTGGAGCTTCCGGTGGGTGAGGTGGACACACACCTGTGGGTGCCTTTTGACAGTGGGGAACTCACCCCTTGTCCCAGAAACCCACAAAGAGGCTGCTTATCCCAGACATTCTTCCCGGTGACTCCAGACCTCAACGGCACGCCGTGCGTTTCCCCCCAAAGTGACATCGGCCAATTACAATTTCAAATCAAACGCTTTCCCCAGCGCTGGAACTGGACACGGGAAACCACTTTAATTCTCAGGTCTTGTCATCGTTCACACGTGGGGCTCTTCACGCGGACGGCCGCTGCGTCACGTTTCTCCCTTCCAGGAAACGCGGGCAGCACTATGTCTTATTTAATAATGATTTAGACGCTGAAAGTAGACGTTTTCCTTTTGGGATCCGTGTGTGCGTGTCTCCCCGCGTCTGGGAGGACGCTCTGTCTCTTCAGCGGCATTTGCCGAGCTGGTCGGTATGAGTCATTCACAAAGTCCTCAAACTCTTTGCCTTTTTTTTTCTTTTTAACACTTAACCCATTTTATTTTTTGTGGAAGCATCCGGGCCGGGCGTGGTGGCTCATACCTGTCATCCCAGCACTTTGGGAGGCCGAGGCGGGCGGATAAGGAGGTCAGGAGATGGAGAGCAGCCTGGCCAACATGGTGAAACCCCGTCTCCACTAAAAATACAAAAATTATGTAGGTGAGGTGGCGCGCGCCTGTAGTCACAGCTACTTCGGAGGCTGAGGCAGGAGAATCGCTCGAACCCGGGAGGCGGAGGTCGCCGTGACCCCAGATGGCACCATGGACTCCAGCCTGGGCGACAGAGCAAGACTGTCTGAAAACAAACACCAATAACATCAAAAATAATAATAATAATAAAAAGTGGCCAGGCTTAATGGCTCACACCTGTCATCCCAGCACTTTGGGAGGCCGAAGCGGGCGGATCATGAGGTCAGGAGTTCGAGACCAGCCTGGGCAACATGGTGAAACTCCGTCTCTACTAAAAATACAAAAATTATCTGGGCATGGTGAGGGGCGCCTGTGATCCCAGCTACTCGTGACGCTGAGGTGGGAGAATCGCTTGAACCCGGGAGGCAGAGGTTGCCGTGAGCTGAGATTGCCCCATTGCATCCCGTCTGGGCAACAGAGCGAGACCTCGCCTCAAAATAAACAAATAAATAAAAACGAAGAAAGAAATGCAGCAGAGATGGTCCGTCCCCACCAAGATGACACGGTCCCTGCTTGGGGAACACGTGTGAGCAGAGGTTGACCGCGAGGGCACCCCCCGGCCGTCGGAAAGTCGGTGATTTCCGAGCGTGCAATTATAAAGGACCGAAATGCCGCAGCTCCCCAGAGTACCCCCGGATTCCCGCCGTGTGCAGGTAATTGCCGACAGACAGGAACCTCCGTGTGGCCCCTGTCCCAAAGCTAACCCCACATCCCGCCTGCTCCTCCGACATATGGGACAATTTTCCAGGCTGATTGCTGCAACCTGATGAACGGAAGTTATTACGGAGCGTCTCGTGACGTCCCCTCACGCAGCTGCTGGGGTCGGAGAGACAGAGAGAGCTCCCTGGGAAGGAATTTTCTCTCCTTATCCTGACTTTGCCTTTGCAGGGAGACTTCCTGCCTTGGTCCGCAGCTGTGTCTGCCTTTCTTGCTTTGAGACGGAATCTCGCTCCGTCACGCAGGCTGCAGGACAAGGGACCAGTCACACACAGCCCATTGCAAACTCAAGCTCCAGGGCGCAAGCCATCCTCCCGCCTCAGCCTCCCTGGTAGCTGGGACCCCACAGATGCGTGCCAGCATGACACAGTCACTGTTTTACATTTCGACGCTTGCAATCTGAGCACTTTGAGGGGCCGAGGTGGACAGATCATGAGGTCAGGAGATCGAGACCAGCCTGGCCAACATGGTGACACCCCGTCTCTACTGAAAATACAAAATTAGCCACGGGTGGTGGCGGGCGCCTCTCATCCCAGCGACTGGAGAAGCTGAGGCAGGAGAAGTCCTTGAACCCGGGACGCAGAGGTTGCAGTGAACCGAGATCGTGGCATTCCACCCCAGCCTTGGCAAAAAGAGCAAAACTCTGTCTCAAAAAAAAGCAAAAATTGTCTCAGAACAACTGCAGGGCTGTGAATTCCCCAAATGAGCCAGAGCGTTCAGAGCTCAGGAAGGACGTCTGCAGCTCCAGGCAGCTGCGGTTTCATGACCGTTTAAGGGAATGAGGGTGAACTGTCGTTGGGGATGGATTACTTTTATGTCTTCCACATTTATGCCGATAAACACAGGACACAGTTTTGGTGGAAGTAGGTCCCGTGCAATAGCGCTGTTCACATTCAAGTGAGCCTGGCACGCATCTGTGCTGATGTTCACCTGGAATTTAAGTGAACCTGGGCACGCATCTGTCCTGATGTTCACCTCCAATTCAAGTGTCTCTGGGCACACATCTGTGCTGACGTTCACCTCCAATTCAAGTGAACCTGGGCACACATCTCTTATGGTGCTTACCTCACATTCAAGTGTACCTCGAGATGCATCTGTTCTGACACCAATCTCTTCAGCTCCTTACCTTGAATTCAAGTGTACCTGGACATGTATCGTAAATTCAAGTGTACCTGGGCACACATCTCTTCTGTTTACTTTAAATTCATGAATACCTGGGCATGCATGCACACTGCTGTTTACCTTGAATTCAAGTGTACCTGGGCCTGCATCTCTTCCGCTGTTTACCTCAAATTCAAGTGTACCTGGGCACACATCCTGCTCGTGTTCACCTGAAATTCAAGGATCTCCTGGTTCTATGACACCCCCTGGTTCCCCATACCATACTTTTATTGCTAGAGTGGAGTAATTTGTAAAGAAAACTAGCATCACTGACCCCAAGTTGTAACCTTTAGCAAATCTTTTCCCCCAATCTCCAACTCTGTTCGAATGGAACCCAGGAAACCCCATTCGATGTTCACATTCCTGGTAATGTTTCCCCAGGTCCCTGAGCCGGCAGCTGGGGAGGTTAGCACACACAGGAAGGGTTCAGTGAGGCTTGGGGTGCAGACAGGTTTGGGTGACCTGGACGGGCGTCTCACAGAACCAGTTTGCTCACAGACACAGGGCAAATTGACCCCTTGGGGGCTGGTTTGCTGCGGTGTCCCAGAGGCCACCCCCGGCCTCCCCAGCACAATGCAAAGCTGAGAACGCATTTGTGAACTCTCTAGAAAAGACTGCATAAAACCAGATGAGGCGTGACGGATTTAGAGCCTCGGAGTCGCGGGCCGGCCATGGCCGGGAGCCAGGTGTGCGAGGCACAGCCGGTCAGCCCCCGAAAACCGCTGCTCCAGTCAGAAACCCAAGATGACCTCATGGAAAAGATATGCCCGAATATTAAAAATTCCTGCTGCAGATGAACGGAAAGGGGTCTGGCCTCAGGGGCGGGGGAAGGAGGGGGTGCAAACACGTTTAGTTTTATTTCAACCCTCGGCCCCGTCCCGCACGGCGGTAGGAGAGGAAATTGCCGGTGCCTGCCTCGTGTTCTCCTGATTGGCAGACAGATTTACAGCTCGTGCAAGAAACAATTAGAACGCAGCGTCCACCGACTACAAAGCCAGGAAATAAATTCCCGTAATGAGACGGGGAAAAGCCGCAGGTAGGAGTGATGGATAGGCTCGTGCCCAGGGTCTAAAATGTCAAAAGGCCTCGGGTCCTGGGGAGTCACTCTCAAAGACAGGTGGTGCACAGATCCCCACACCTCCTTGATTTCCCTTGTTTGTTTGTTTTGTGTGGAGAAGTTTCACTCTTATCGCCCAGGCTGGAGAGCTGTGGTGAGATCTCGGCTCACTGCAGCCTCCGCCTCCCGCGTTCAAGGGATCTTCCTGCCTCAGCCTCCTGGGTAGCTGGGACTACAGGCGCTCACCACCACACCTGGCTAGTTTTTGTATTTTGAGAAGACGTGGGGTTCCGCCATGTTGGCCAGGCTGGTCTTGAACTCCCGACGTCAGAGAATTCCCACCTGAGCCTCCCAAAGTGCTGGGATGACAGGCGTGAGCCACGATGCCTGGCCAATCTGGCAATCTGTATAATCCTTCTATCATCTATCTCTGTTTTATTTTATTTATCTATTTACTGAGATGGAGTCTCACTCTGTCACCCAGGCTGGAGTGCAACGGCGCAATCTCGGCTCACGGCAACCTCCGCCTCCCGGGTTCAAGCGATGCTCCTGCCTCAGCCTCCCGACTACTAGCTAGTTATTATCTCAAGAGCCGAGGACCCCTTAGACGGCTCAAACGTCTCCAGAAACCAAAATCAGATTTTCTCGTAGAGAGATTCATAACGATACAGTAATTGCTATTGGTTTTATATCTGGACAGCGTGCATAATTTGTGACATGTAATACATAATCGTATAGGAACATATGTTAAAATAGTACCATCTTTTTCTTCCAGTTGGGACATATTTTCAATGAAAAACAATAAATAAATAAAAAGCCAGGTGCGGTGGCTCATGCCTGTCATCCCAGCACTCTGGGAGGCCGAGGCGGGTGGATCACCTGAGGTCGGGAGTTCGAGACCAGCCTGACCAACATGACGAAACCCCGTCTCTACTAAAACTACAAAAATTAGCTGGGTGTAGTGGTGTGCGCCTGTCATCCCAGCTACTCAGGACGCTGAGGCAGGAGAATCGCTTGAACCCGGGAGGCGGAGGTTCCAGTGAGCTGAGATCGCACCACTGCACTCCAGCCTGGGCGACAGAGGGAGGTCTCAAAAAAAAAAAGAAAAAGAAAACAAAAGAAAACAAAAACAAACAAAAGAAAAACAAAATAGTGAAATAAATAAAATAAATGTCAGTCTCACGTTTCAGCAGGTAGCTTTATTCTGAAGGTAATGTCGGTGTCGCAGGCGAGCTGGAATTCACTCTTAGCCCATCCATTCTTGAATAAAGTTTCTTTTTTTTTCTTTAATTTTTTATTTTTTTACTGCATTTTAGGTTTTGGCGTACCTGTGAAGAACATGCAAGATTGTTGCATAGGTGCACACGTGGCAGTGTCATTTGCTGCCTTCCTTCCCATCACCTGTATCTGGCATTTCTCCCCATGCTGTCTCTCCCCAACTCCCCACCCCCTGCTGTCCCTCCCCTAGTTCCCCCCAACAAACCCCAGTGTGTGATGCTCCCCTCCCTGTGTCGCTGTGTTCTCATTGTTCCACACCCACCTGTGAGTGAGAATATGAGTGTTTGATTTTCTGTTCCTGTGTCAGTTTGCTGAGAATGACGGTTTCCAGCTTCGTGCACGTCCCTGCAAAGCCGTTTGTTTAGATCACGGCTCACGTCAGACGTCCACGCGGCCCCTGTGCCTGCAGGCCTGAGGCACTGAATGCTGATTGTTTTTATGTGGGAGATTACCATTTTACTACCAAAGCTTTGCGAAAGTGCCATTACCGTGAAACTGGAAAACCCCGTCAAATGCTCCCCACGTGAAGAGCAAAGGACGCTTTTAGACAGGACGAATGCTGACCCTGATGGGTGGTCATCACCTGTGACCATCCTCTGTGCCTGAGGATGAACAATAATAATTAAAGTAAAGAGGCATGCCTGGGATTTAAGGAACTCTCTCCGCACTTAATTTGTGTTTGTTTTGAATTATTCAAATCTTCTTCCAGGTCATGAGGCCTCCCACTGTTGTTTGGAAAAGCAAGATGCCATCATGTTCGTGGTGACGCTGGTGATTGATGATGCAGCTTTATTTTTTTGAGACGGAGTCTCGCTCTGCCTCCCAGGCTGGACTGCAGTGTTATGATCTCGGCTCACGGCAACCTCCGCCTCCCTGGGTTCAAGCGATTCTCTTGCCTCAGCCTCCTGAGTAGCTGGGATGACAGGCACCTGCCACCCGTCTGGCTAATTTTTGTATTTTTAGTAGACATGGGTTTCCCCGTGTTGGCCAGGCTGGTCTTGAACTCCCGACCTCAGGTGATCCACCACCTCGGCCTCCCAAAGTGCTGGGATGACAGCTGTGAGCCACGGCCCCCCCGCCTCTGTGTAATTTCTTAAAACAGGCCAATATATCTTTTAAAAACAAAACAGGCCGGGCACGGTGGCTCACGCCTGTCATCCCAGCACTTTGGGAGGCCGAGGCGGTGGATCACCTGAGGTCGGGAGTTCAAGACCAGCCTGGCCAACAAGGAGAAACCCCGTCACTACTAAAAATACATAATTAGCCAGACATGCTGGCGGGCGCCTGTAATGCCACCTACTCGGGAGGCTGAGGCACGAGAATCGCTTGAACCCTGGAGGCGGAGGTTGCCGTGAGCCGAGATCGTACCACTGCACTCCAGCCTGGGCGACAGAGTGAGACTCCGTCTCAAAACAAAACAAACAAACACAAAGAGAACAAAAAAAGCTGATTGACTTGTGCGCTCTCTGTCCCTCCGGGAAAAGGCTGATACCTTCAGGTTTAATTTTTTAAAAATTTTTTCTTGACACGGAGTCTGGCTCTGTCATCAGGGTGGAGTTCAGTGGCGCGATCTTGGCTCACGGCAGCCTCCGCCTCCCGGGTTCAAGCAATCCTCCTGCCTCAGCCTCCTGAGTAGCTGGGATGACAGGCGCCCGCCCCCACGCCCGGCTAATGTTGGTATTTTTAGTAGAGACGGGGTTTCACTGTGTTGCCCAGGCTGGTCTTGAACTCCTAACCTCGTGATTCACCCCCCGTCAGCCTAGTTCTGGGATGACAGGCGTGACACACTGCGCCCAGCCTCAGGCTTAATCAGATAACCATCTTCCAACGTGAAACACACTCATGTGCGTGTGTCTCTGTACATTGCAGATATGGGTGTAGTGATACACTCCTCTTGCCTCTCTCTGTGAAAAGTCCCAGGCTCCTTGTGGGAATTTCTCTCCTTATTTTATTTTCCAGTCTTGCTCAGCATAGATGGACGTCTTCAGAAATGGCACATGACCCAGGTAACGCCTGGCTTTTTTTGGGGGGCCGGGGGCCGGGGGCGCTTTGTCCAATCCAAGAGAATCGGTCAACAAACGCCTCCAGAGGTCATTCCGTAGCAAAGCGGCAGAGTCCTGAGCAATTCGCAAAAGCAAAGATCAGCCACAAACACGGATGTTTCTCGCCTGGGAGCTGGAGAGTTTCTTTGTTGGGTGATGAGATGGAGAGTCTTAGGGACCAGGTGTGGAGGTACAGTCCTAGAATCCCAAGACGTTGGGAGGCCGGGCAGACAGCACTGCTTAAGGCCAGGAGTTTGAGTCCAGTCTTGACAGCATAGCCAGACGCTCTGTACGCACACACACGCATATGCACGCATTTACACACACACACACACACACCTGTAGTCCCAGGTACTCAGGCGGCTGAGGCAGGAGGATCGCTTCACCCCAGGAGCTGAAGGTTGCAGTGAGCTATGATTGCACCACTGCACTCCAGCCTGGGCAACAGAATGAGACTCTCTCTCTAAAAAAAAATATATATATATATATAAAATAAATATTTAAAAATATATATATATTAATATATATCTCGGCATGAGCCGAGATCGCGCCACTGCACTCCACCCTGGTGACAGAGCCAGACTCCGTGTCAAGAAAAAATTTTTTAAGAATTAAGCCTGAAGGTATCAGCCTTTTCCCGGAGGGACAGAGAGCGCACAAGTCAATCAGCTTTTTTTGTTCTCTTTGTGTCTGTTTGTTTTGTTTTGAGACGGAGTCTCCCTCTGTCGCCCAGGCTGGAGTGCAGTGGTACGATCTCGGCTCACGGCAACCTCCGTCTCCAGGGTTCAAGCGATTCTCGTGCCTCAGCCTCCCGAGCAGGTGGCATTACAGCTGCCCGCCAGCATGTCCGGCTAATTATGTATTTTTAGTAGAGACGGGGTTTCTGCGTGTTGGCCAGGCTGCTCTTGAACTCCTGACGTCAGGTGATCCACCGCCTCGGCCTCACAAATATATAAATATAAATATATATTTAATATATTTAATATATAATAATATATATTATATATAATTTAAATA
>CAUYLG010041188.1:0-72249 GCA_963573385.1 Cacajao melanocephalus | reverse complement strand
TCCAAGTGTGCTGGCTGAATGGATGATCTGACATGCCTTACTCACACATGTGGTGATTGGCAACCAAAGTGATGAATGATTGGGAGGGAGGATTGTTTGAGCCCAGGAGTTCACAACCAGCCCAGGGAACATAGCAAAACTCTGTCTCTACCAAAAAAAAAAAAAAAAAAAAAAAAAAAAGTAGCCAGGTATGGTGGTGGACACCTGTGATCCCAGCTACTTGGGAGGCAGAGGTGGGAGGACTGCTTGAGCCCAGGATGTCAAGGCTGCAGTAAGCCATGATCATGCCATTTCATTCTAGCCTGGGCAACAGAGCAAGACCCTGTCTCTATCTCTAAGAGAAAAGACAGTAATTAGTAATTTGAAGTTTGTTTGTTTGTTTGTTTGTTTGTTTGTTTGTTTATTGAGACACAGTTTCATTCTGTCCCAGGCTGGAGTGCAGTGGTGCAATCTCAGCTCACAGCAACCTCCACCTCCCAGGTTCAAGCAATTCTCATGCCCCAGCCTCCTGAGTTGCTGGGATTACAGGCACTTGCCACCATGCCCAGCTATTTTTTCTATTACTAGTAGAGATGGGGTTTCACCATGTTGGCCAGGCTGGTCTCAAACTCCTGACCTCAAGTGATCCAACCACCTCAGCCTCCCAGAGTGTTGGGATTACAGGCGTGAGCCACTGCGCCCAGCTAATTTGAAGTTTATTTAATTTTTGCTCACAGCAAAGCTTTCCATCGTCAGTTTTAAGTCATCCAGTTACCTCCTGACTTAACATTTCTGTTTTGTTGTGCCAAAGTTATTACTGATCTTTAATTTGTAATACTCAGCATGTTGGGTCATAATCAGATGAGTTCCTTGTCTGATTTATCTCAGCAAGCGTATTACCCAGCAGGAGATTGGGGTCATTGAGTTGGTTGATGATGTTTGTCGAATGAATACATCTGGAAAAGAGAGTGTGACAATTTACTGCACAGCAACACAACATGATTCCGACATTCTGTCTCCTGAAGTGACCACTCCTGGTTTTATAAATAACATCATGTTTTTGCAGAATCACCCAAATCAAACCCTGTGGTTTAAGTTTCTAGTAACAATAACCATGCTGATTCTATTACTAATGTTACTGTTTCTAAAATGGCAATAGGTGATGTAGGTCAGGTGCCCTAAAAGCAGAGCCTGAGATGGGGGTTTTGGTGCCCATGATGTATTGAGGGAATCAGGGGTTGGGAAGTTGGAGAGCAAGGCCGTGGTCTCAGCTGGAAGCAACAGCAGCCAGATCCCAGGGAAGAGCTGAAGTGTGGTCCCACCTCAGGGTTGGTCCCACTTTGAGTTAAGGGACCCAGCCTTTCTCATGCCTGCATCCGGCAATAATTGCCTATGTGTTGCCCCCACAATGGAGAGGTGGTGTGTCACTAGCTTCTGGAGAGGAAAATGGGGACTAATGGGGGGTTGGAGTGCAGGCCACCACAGAGTGGACTCCTCTGTCCATGATCATTAAATATAGAAAAGAAAGTTGTATGAATCACATAGATAATTGATTGAGGCTCATTATAATGAGAATTTGAATTGCATTAAAAAGATTTTTGTTTCAAATGATGCTTCAAGCTTCATAGACAATCCAGTCAGCCTTCCTCTTCCTGAAAGAGTTAAGATAGTTTTCCATGACCACTCTACTTTTTGAGCCTGGAATGCAATAGTTTTTATACTTCCAAATATACCTTCAATAAAGTGTTTTTAAATTTGCAGAAAGTAAAAAGTTCCTCTTCAAAGTTTCCCTTCTTGTTAAAGAAGAATAATAATAAATGTTAGAAATAATAGTTTCTTTTGAAGACTAACTTTCTTCAAAGCCTTCTTACTTTTTGCTAGTAACTCTTTGTTAAGCCCTATCCTACGTAGCTGTTAGATATAAGGGAATAAGTGCATTCTATGTCCTTGTACTTTAACCAAGATATCTGTGCTGGACGTGCTCACAGGCATGTCCCAGCTTGCGGCCTATGCCCCTTCCTTATTTGAATTTCTTCTTTTCCTTTGTTCTCCATTGTCTTTACCTATTTAGAAAAGTTTTAAGTTGTTAACCAATTGGATTTGGTTTAGATTGTGAGGTCTGTCTCCAACCAATGGAGATCAGACACAGCATTAAGGACCCAATGCATAAGGAATAAATATGCCTGCCTTTCCTTTATTCATTGTACTCTTGTGGCAAGATGGCTAATGGGAACATCCTTTCTGCAGAAAGTAAAATTGCCTTGCTGAGAAAACTTTTTGTCTGAATGCTAATTTTTCCTTGTGGCACCTGGGAACAAGCATTCTGTCTCTAACAAAATTTAACATGAAAAGTGTCAAAAGGTGACATCTTTAATGCTTATCTTGGGAAAGGGCATGTCTTCTGTTTTGAAATTCTATCATAGTGCTTGCCATGTTTACCCCCAAATATCAGACCTCTTTATAATCAATATTCAATTGTTGTTGTATCATTGTTTTTGTTGCATCATTGTTTTTGTTGCATTCTTTCATTAATAATTCCCAGGTTTGATAATATTATCCATTTTATATGTAATATGGAACCTTCAATCTTCACCTGCCTACACTACAGAACTGGGCTTCCCAAGACAATTGTCTGAATTCACGTATTTTGCTTTTTGACCATAAGATCTCAGGTTGTCATTCTTCTTCTTCCCCATCTTTCAGAAAAATTCCTCTGTAAGCATGTGTGGGTGTTGCTGAAGTAGTGTCTAGTACCTGCTCAGGATGCGCATCTTCCATCTTTCTTTACTTTGATGTCCTCATCAAAGTCCCCCAAATGCCTTCCTCAGTTATCTGCCCCATTAAAAATCATAGGGCAGATGATTCCTCATCCATGGCCAGGTGAAGTCCCAAGAATGCTGCCATTTTCTCCTAGGGCCCAAGGCCGCAGAGCTGGGGCACAGCTGCAACACCTCTCCTCCCATCCCTTCTTTTTCTTTTTTTTTTTTTTTTTAAGAGATGGAGTCTCACTCTGTGGCCCAGGCTAGAGTGCAGTGGCATGATCTTGGCTCACTGCCACCTCTGCCTCCTAGGTTCAAGAGATTTTCCTGCCTCAGCCTCTTGAGTAGCTGGGATTACAGGTGTGCACCACCACACCCAGCTAATTTTTGTATTTTTAGTAGAGTTGGGGTTTCACCATGTTGGTCAGGCTGGTCTCAAACTCCTGACCTCATGATCCGCCTGCCTCAGTCTCTGAAAGTGCTGGGACCATCCCTTCTTTTAAGAGTGCCCTGTAACTTAAGTCAGCTGAAGACACAAATCCTCTCCACTATTCTGTCTTCTCTCTTCCTTCCAATGAAAACGTCTCAAAACCTCCAAGTATATCAACCATGTATGCAGGTAGGTGTTTCATATGCGTTGTAAGGGTGTATCCCAATTGATTGCCAAAAGTGCCTAAGTACTACCTCTGGCCCAGCCCAGTTACAATGATACATAGGTGAGCAAACCAAAGAGGTTTAGAGAGGTTTTTACACATAATCATTCATTCATCCCATGTATATTTCACAAGCCTCTACTCTCTATAACCTTGGGCTATGATACTAAAGAAGACATACATTGTCCTTCTTTTCAAAAGACGTAGATTCTAATGGGTGGGGTGGAGAGACTGAATAAATAATAACGAATATCTAAGTAGGGTAGATGTCTCCCATTGATTCCTCCAAGCCTAGCTGGTTATCTGCCTATAATGCCGATATCTTTGGACAGCAAAAACAGATTTGCTGGCTGGGCGCTGTGGCTCATGCCTGTAATCCCAGCACTTTGGGAGGCTGAGGCGGGAGGATCACCTGAGGTCAGGAGTTCCAGACCAGCCTGGCCAACATGGTGAAACCCCATCTCTACTAAAAATACAAAAATTAGCCAGGCGTGGTGGTAGGCTGCCGTTCTGATAGAGCACAGGCTCTAAGTTCTAACTGATTCCTATATCCCGTTCTTTCCAGGTGGACCACCTGTGCCATGTTTCCTGTCAATTCACATACTGAGTACCACTATTTCAAGGCATGGGAAGTTTGCTGAGAAACAATTCCTTTTAAATGACTGGCAAAGGAGGAATTGCTATTCGTGCTTTGTGCTGCAGTTCCACAAGTTGGTCAAAGAATGATATTTTCTTCTTTTCTTGAAATAAGAGTTTTCTCTTCTACGACAGTTGATAAGAAAGTTAGAATAATCAGAATCAGGACCAAAGTGTGTATTCACTGGTGACGTAGGAAGAAGCAGCTACCCACTCAGATGAGTTAAATCAGAATTCAATGAAAGGACTATTTATTTAGGTGGGGGAAGGACTAGGAGAAATTAACAGAGGATGGTGGGGCACCTGGGATTAGCCATGTGGGTGACCTCTTACCACTCACTGGCTTGAAGGCATTAACGGAGGGAGCGTTTATAAAAACTGGAAAGAGTTTTAGGCTTCAGCAGAAAAACCCAACCACTGCCCACAGGTGGAATGCCTGCAGGGAAGAGGAAGCTGGAGAAATAAACACTGTCATCTCTTGCTGCTCCAGCTCTCTTTTCTTCTTCCAGGGCTAACACTGGTCAAATCCAGCTTCACAGCAGAGCACACAAGTGCCTCGTGATGCAGAATGTACGGGGACACCTCTCAATGCACAGAGTCAGTTGCAGAAGGATGGAAAGCAGGTGTTTTTCACAATTGCCCAAAGTGCTCTGTCAAATGCTTGTTGAAGTTTGAGAAGTGACCATGCCATATCAACCTGTTCCTAGGCTGAACATTTCCTCCCTTGGTTTTTGAAATGGGCTGGTTTCTGTGATGGCGACAGATAATGGTGATGGTGTACCATATTGCTTTACCAAGGCAAGGTGAGATACCCAACGTAGAGACTGGAGAGGAAGGTTGTCAATGGATTCTCCTATCCGATGGCTTTTGCTTTTGTTGCTTCTTAATTTATTCATTGGCTTATGAGTCAAGCTGCTGTCTGTGTCCCTGTCTGGGACTTATTCAGATTCCCCAAGAGAGACTCAGACTGAATAGATTCATCAGTCAATGTTCAATATACAGAACTGTTCTAAGGTGGACTTATCTTCTTGGCCATCTCATAAGCTGTTGTTTGCCACATGGACCAATCCATGTTCCAATCAGCTGTGGTTGGGAGGTAAAGTTAAATAATACCATGCCTGGTCGGGTGTGGTGTTCTTGCTCTTTAAAGATGAATCCAGCTGTGCACGGTGGCTCACACCTGTAATCCCAGCACTTTGGAAGGCTGAGGGGGGGCAGATCACGAGGTCAGGAGTTCGAGACCAGCCTGGCCAATATGGTGAAACCATCTCTACTAATAACGCAAAAATCAGCTGGGCGTGGTGGCGTACGCCTGTAGTCCCAGCTACTCAGGAGGCTGAGGGAGGAGACTTGCTGCAACCTGGGAGGTGGAGGTTGCAGTGAGCCAGGATCATGGCACTGCACTCCAGCCTGGGCTCTAAAAAAAAAAACCATGATGTTTAACAACATGAGTGCTAATAATTCCTTTCAGCACACCTTGGGAAGTGTATCAGTTGGCCTTGGGTGTATAACAAATCATCCCCTACCCATTGAAATTTGTTTTGCTTAAAATAGTATTTCATTTAGTTCGTGATTCTGTGGACATTTCTTCAGATCCGAGCTGGTTTCATTCATGTGTTGTGCTGGGTATGCTGGTTGAATGGATGATCTGACATGCCTTACTCACATACGTAGTGACTGGCAGATTGACAACCAAAGTGATGAATGATTATCAAGCCTTGGTTTCTTCCACACAGCCTCTTACACTCCAGCAGGCTAGCATATTTTTTTTTTTTTTTTTTTTTTTTGCATCCTGTTAGCTGTTGTTTCATTGGCCAAAGCCGGTCACATGGCCAAAATTAGAGCCAGCATAGGAGAGACTACACATAAAGATGGAGAATTCTAACATCCCATGGTGCAGTCTATCGCACACAGAATTGGGCTATGAGCACACAGAATTTCAGAGACTTCCTTTCAGTTTAGGCATTTCAGTTTCACATTCAGACAATTTTCACTTCAGTACAGCTGACAATGGCAAGCTTAATCCCTCTTTCAGTTGTTGTTTAAAAGATGAGGCAACAAACACTTTGAGTAGTACATGGAGGAGCTGATTACCAGCTCAGCTATACAGTCATATCTATGTGACTATTTGAATAATTTATTGCATTTACTAGCAAAGACCTGGAACAAACCCAAATGTTCATCAATGACAGACTGGACAAAGAAAATGTGGCACATATACACCATGGAATACTCTGCAGCCATAAAAAAAGATGAGTTCATGTCCTTTGTAGGGACATGGATGAACCTGGAAACCATCATTCTCAGCAAACTGACACAAGAACAGAAAAGCAAACACCACATGTTCTCATTCATAGGTGGGTGTTGAAAATTGACAACACATGGACACAGAGAGGGGAGCATCACACACTGGGGTCTGTTGGGGGTGGCTAGGGGAGGGAGGGTGGGGAGGGATAACGTGGGGAGAAATGTCAGGTATAGGTGATAGGGGGATGGAGGCAGCAAACCAACCTTGCCATGAATGTACCTATGCAACAATCTTGCATGATCTGCACATGTACCCAGAATCTGAAGTACAATAATAAATAAATAAATAGGAAAAATGAAGGTGTTAACATTGGGGATAGTAAGACCATGTTTCTCTTTTTTTTTTTTTTAATAGAGATGGGGTGTCACCATGTTGGCCAGGCTGGTCTTGAACTCCTGACCTCAGGTGATCCACCCATCTTGGCCTCCCAAAGTGCTGGAATTACAGGCGTGAACCACCGCGCCCGACCCAAGACCACATTTCATACATATAATAAAATCAAGACTAGGAGAAAATTGCTAGACGTGTATTTGGACTTGCCAAATTATGGCATCTTTACCATATTCATGCTGGGTCTTACCAAGATTCTTCTAATACAAATGAGACAAACATTTCAGAATGCCACACTAATGAAACCAGTTGAAAATCTTACTAGCCAAGTCTATCAGTGTAATTCTGTTAAATGGTACCATCCCAAAGACCGAGAGTATGGATGAGTCATTTCCCTAAATTTGTCAACTGGAATAGGAAACTCAGCAACACAAAGATATACTGACTCCACACTCTTGCCTTCAACTCTGGTAGCGAAAATTAAATTAAAAGGACCTCTTTGACGCTGAACCCATATCCTTGGGATTGGCTTCACTCTCCATTATCTGGGCTTCCCACTGAACAACATCACCATTTCCCAGTTCATTTTCTGAGGCACTTTGATATGGTCCACCATGATAATGCATCACTTAAATTATGCCAATGAAAAGAGAACTAATGGACTCTGCATTATGCAAACTTCACAAACAACAACTCAGCCTCCTTGTCCACCCACAAGACTCCTTGAGAAACTCAAGTTTAAGATAAGGAGCAGCATACTTCCTCTTCTGTCAGCTCTGAGAAGCAACCAGACTCAGTGAGAGGCAAGGACTTTTCATCTTTAGGGTAAGTAATATCTTCTTATAGAAAGTAGGAAATGTTTTACTTGTGATCATGAGTCTAAGAAAAACATTCTGGTTCTGGAAACATTTTTGAGGAGACTTCATTACATGTCCTGTTACTTTATTTCTTGAAAGCTACCATGCGGGCTTCTAGCTCACATTCATTTTTCCACTTCTGCTTGGGCAAGCAGTGTGTGTGTGTTGTTATGTGGTGGCGTGAAACCTGCTGGGATGCCTTATCACATACAAAAAAGGGGGCAAGGATGGTGTGTAAAGGGGCTTAAGGTGAACTAAAATGATCGAGATTCAAGAAAAGTCTAAGATGAACATAGCTTATAACCAACGTGTTATGGAAAACCAGGAAAATAAGATCTAAAAAGATGAGTGAGTTTCCTAAGGTTGTAGGGTGAGGTAAAAATTCCTTTTAACAGAATCACACTGATAGACTTGGCTGATAAGACTTTCAACTGGTTTCATTAGTGTGGTATTCCGAAATTTTTGTCTCGTTTGTATTAGAAGAATCTTGGTAAGATCCAGCATGAATATGGCAAATATGTCCTAATTTGGCAAGGAATTAACAACTATTCATACATCTCACACCCATACTATACACATCAGCACATAGGTTTAAATGCCAGGCTCACAATCATCACCATCATCACGGTGGAAGGGTTTTGTGCTTTATTCATGACCAAAGCAAAGAGATGTACCGGTCAACTTTTTCAACCAGCTGGTTATGACCCACTGGAGGCTGTTGGTCCTCCTTAGTAGGTAACAACCACCCAGGCAACACACAGAAATGAAAACAACTGTAATTATAAAATATCAGTTGCTGCCTATAGTGAGTTTCTTTGTGTGTGATCCCTGGTTCAATTCTCTGTATCTGTCCCTCTTTCTCTCTGATGTGAAACTACTTTTCCTACTGTTGGTACTGGACAAAAATCCCCTCCAAATCAGCATCCCTCGAGGCCTTGGCTGTTGTGAAAAATCTTACCACCCTTTTCATTTCAAAATACTCGCTTTAGTTAAACTTGTTTCAAATGAGACCTCAGCAAAGAAATGTCCTTATCTGGACATGGGTTCTTTTCATTGAGAATGTTCCAGTTATATTTCAGAGCAGACTTATTGAAGGGTAGAGCAACATGAACCTAAAAAGAAGACAAATGTTGAAAGAGGAAAGGTATCCAGAAAATAATCAAGTATAACTCCACCAATGGGACACAAGATTCCCACTACAGAATTTGATTTCAGTGAAGTAATATTGTCTACTGCAGAGATTGCAAGTGGGTGGTCTCCCGGTTCTGTGCTTAAGGAAGAAGTGAGTGCGGATGTCTCTAGATAGTCTTTGGTCTCCCGTTTCCCGCAGTCCTTATTACTTCCCACCAGTGGTCTTACGTTTTGATGTTGCACGTCTAGATCCTAGGAGACATTGGAGTTTATGACCTTGGTGAGGTGGTTGTGCACGGGCATTGGACTCAAGCTGACGTTGTCCAAGTCTTAGCTTTGTATTTTCCCTGCAGCATGATCTTGAGCAAATGATATCATTGTTTTGAACCTCAACTTCCTCATCTGAAGACTGAGGAGACGATTATAAGACCTACGTCATTGCTGGGCGTGGTGGCTCACGCCTGTAATCCCAGCATTTTCGGTGGCTGAGGAGTGTGGATCACCTGAGGTCAGGAGTTTGAGACCAGCCCGGCCAACATGGCAAAACCCTGTCTCTACCAAAAATGCAAAAATTAGCGGGTGTGGTGGTGGATGCCTGTAGTCCCAGTTACTCAGGAAGGTGAGGCAGAATTGCTTGAACTGGGAGGTGGAGGTTGCAGTGAGCTGAGATCACACCACTACACTCCAGCTTGGGTGACAGAGTGGGACTCTGTCTCAAAAAAAAAAAAAAAAAAAGACCTACATCATAAGATGGTTGTAGCTTTCAATAAGATAATAGCGACAAAGTTCTGCCTCTGAGTCTGAATCTCCCACAGAGAAACCAATTTCTAAAGGGCACTGGATTGCAGAAGACTGGGGGACATTTGCTCCAAGATCTTAAATGTTATATTGATAACCACGCTCAGCAATGAGCTATTAGATTCATATCTCCATAATTTCAATTTGTAAATTTTTTAAAGACCTGTCTACATTGTTACATGTGTGTGACTTGAGTGATGTTATCAGTGTTTTTGTAAATATTTACTATGTTTTTCTATTAGCCAACTTCCAACAATTTTGTACTTCAATAAAATGTTCTAAACACTGCAAAAAAAAAAAAAAAAAAGATAATAGCCACAAAGTTCTTAAGGCACTTGGCCCATAGTGGAAGTTAGAGAATTGATTTTAGAAAGTAGTAATGGGCCGGGCGTGGTGGCTCATGCCTGTAATCCCAACACTTTGGGAGGCCGAGGCGGGTAGATCACAAGGTCAGGAGTTCGAGACCAACTCCTGGCCAACATGGTGAAACCCTGTCTCTATTAAAAATACAAAAGTTAGCCAGGTGTGGTGGCAGGCGCCTATAATCCCAGCTACTGTGGAGGCTGACGCAGGAGAATCACTTGAACCTGGGAGATGGAGGTTGCAGTGAGCCAAGATTGCACCGTTGCACGCCAGCCTAGGTAACAGGGTGAGACTCGGTCTCAAAAAAACAAAAAAGAAAAGAAAGAAACAGTAATGTAAAGGATGAGAGAAGCATCTACAGCAAAATTTAATTTGCAAGCAGGATTCCAATGCATAATGTGCAGCTAGCCTGCTTAGGAATAAGGGGTTCCATGGGATGGGTCTTCTTAGGCCACTACTGTGTTCCTGTGGGGACTTCACAGAACTTGGTAATTCTCATTACCACCGGGTAAAAGGTCAGTCCTTAGCATGCAAAGTTGTGATTACAATTGGGGTCAGGTAAGGGACCTGAGAGATGACCTCTGTCATCACCATCATCACCATCACATTACTGTCACTTCCACCATCCTTGCCACCATCACCACAACCATTCTGTCCTACTTCACTATTACTGTCACTGCCATCACCATCATTATCACCACTATCATTACCATCACTATCATCATCATCTCTACCATCACCATCACCACCACTGTGCCTATCACCACTATCACCACCACCACCACCATCACCACCATTACCATCACCATTATCATTATCACCATCACCACCATCACTGCTATTACCACCATCACCGTCACCATTATTACCATCACCATTGCCATGATCACCATCACCACAATCACCATTACTACCACCACCACCATCACCACCATTATCATCACCACCACCACTGCCATCACCACCATCGTTATCACCATTGCCACCATCACCATCACCATTATTACCACCACCACCATCATCGCCACCATCCCCACTACCACCACCATCCCCATCACCACCATCACCATTATTACCAGCACTACCATCACTATTGCCACCAACCCCATCACCACCATCACCATTACTACCACCAACACCATCACCACCATCACTATTACCACCATCACCATCACCACCACTATCACCATTACTATCACATCCACCATCATAACCGCTGTCAGTACCATCAGCACCACTGCTACCTTCATCACTACCTCTACCATCATCATGATATCCACTACCATCCCCACCATTACCATCATGACCATTACCATCACATCCACTATGCTCACCACTACCACCATCATCATTATTCCTTCTTCTCTTCACAGGTAGCTTTATTCACTACCTACCATGTCCTGGGTAAGTATGAAGGGTCATCCCACTGAATCAGCATGAAAATGTAAAATATGTGCTCTTTCCTAGCTACATTTTGCAGATGAGAAAACTGAGACTTGGAGGTAAAGTCACAGCCTCAGGGCTGCTTAACTAGTAGTTGTAGATTTGGGATTCAAACCCAGGTTTGCCTGTGCACCAAATTCTAAAGCCGTCTAACTGTGCATGGCCAGCACATAACTGTGCATGAAGCATTGAGAGAGAACTGCCCCATAAACACACAGGCAGCCTCAACAGATTCCAAACTCAGAGATCAAAGCAGCATGAATATATCAAAGCAGGAGTACAGACCTCCCAAGAACAATTTTTAAAGTAGTTTTGTGGCTCGGCATGGTGGCTCATGACTGTAATCCCAGCACTTTAGGAGAACGAGGCTGGCAGATCACCTGAGGTCAGGAGTTCAGGACCAGCCTTGCCAATATAGTGAAATTCCGTCTCTACTAAAAATACAAAAATTAGTTGGGTGTGGTGGTGGGTGCCTGTAATCCCAGCTACTCAGCAGACTGAGGTAGGAGAATCGCTTGAACCTGGGAGGCAGAGGTTGTGGTAAGCCGAGATGGCCCCACTGCCCTCCAGCCTGGGAGACAGAGTGAGAATCTGCCTCAGAAAAAATAAAAAAAAAAGGTAATTTTGTTTCCTCTTTTCTTAAAACACTTCATTATATTATTATTTTTATTGCTAAAGCAATGGGTATAATTTAGAATTATAGCTGAATAAAGAGAAATTTAAAATCACTCATACTGTCATTCTTCTATTAACATTTAAAATTCTCTTACATGTGATCTTATGTACTTTCTTTTAACTTACATTTTGTATTGATACACAATAATGCTACATATTTATGAGATACATATATTTTGATACATGCATACAATGTGTAATGATAGAATCATATAACCTGCTTTTGATCCTAATGCTACACCATAATCACTTTCTACTTTTTTCTTTTTTGAGATGGAGTCTTGCTCTGTCACCCAGGCTGGAGTGCAGTGGCTTGAACTCAGCTCACTGCAACCTCCGCCTCCCAGGTTCAAGTGATTTTTCTGTCTCAGCCTCCCAAGTAGCTGGGATTACAGGCACCCGCCACCTCGCCCAGCTAATTTTTGTATTTTTAGTAGAGACGGGGTTTCACCATGTTGGTCAGGCTGGTCTCGAACTCCTGATCACAAGTGATCTGCTCGCCTTGGCCTCCCAAAGTGCTGAGATTATGGGTGTGAGCCACTTCGAAGGCCCTGTATTAACAGCCTCCTACAGCATTATTTTTGCAAAGATATCAAATTGTTTGCATTGCACATAGTTGTTTTTTCCTACCTGCTTACATTTTGTGAAACGTTTCTGCAAACTGCTAATGCATCTTCTCCATCAGCGCCTCCATTAACATTGGCAGCGCCTTTGAAAGGCTTAACAGATCTGCAGAGTACATTATCTTTGCTAATGTGCGCTGGAGGTTTTATCTTAAACTCCAGTTGCCCACAGACATTACCTTAGGAGAGTGCTTTCTGCATTTTAAAGTGATATCCACAGGCAAACATTTACTACAATCAATGCTCCTTAAAGTCTTCTTTGAAAGGCTCATTGATAGTGATGTCTAGTGCTTCACTACTTTCTCTGTTAGAAATGATTCATGTTTTGAACAGAAAAGATCTTCACTTGGCTCAAAATTCAAAATATAGATGAGAATAAACTGAAAAGTCTCCTTGCCCCAATTCTCAGACACTTGCTTTTTCTTTTGTTTTTAAATTTTATTTTATTTTTGGCCAGGTGCAGTGGCTTATGCCTACAATCCCAGCATTTTGAGAGGCCGAGGCAGGCCATCCTGGTCAACATGACAAAACCGTGTCTCTACTAAAAATACAAAAATTAGCCGGGCGTGGTGGCAGGTGCCTGTAATCCCAGCTACGAGGGAGACTGAGGCAGGAGAATCACTTGAACCTGGGAGGCGCAGGTTGCACTTAGCTGAGATCACGCCATTGTACTCCAGCCTGGGCGACAAGAGTGAAACTCCATCTAAAAATGAACAAATGAATGAATGAATAAATAAATAAATTTTATTTTAAGTTCCAGGATATACATGCAAGTTTGTTACACAGATAAACATTTGCCATGGTGGTTTCCTGCACCTATCAACCCATCACCTAGGTATTAGCCTTCACATGCCTTTGTTTCCTTTCTTTTTTTTTTGAGATGGAGTCTCGCTCTGTCGCCCAGGCTGGAGTGCAGTGGTGCAATCTCTGCTCACTGCAACCCCTGCCTCCCAGGTTCCAGTGATTCTCCTGCCTCAGCCTCCCGACTAGCTGGGATTACAGGTGCCCACCACCATGCTGGGCTAATTTTTGTATTTTCATATTTTTAGTAGAGATGAGGTTTCACCATGTTAGCTAGGATGGTCTCAATCTCTTGACCTGGTGATCTGCCCGCCTCGATCTCCCAAAGTGCTGGGATTACAGGTGTGAGCCACCGTGCCTGGACGCCTTTGTTTTCAAAAGCAACTGATTCTATGAGTTTCTTAGGAACCTTCCAGGAATATTTTATGCAAACACAAAATTATAATACACATATACATGCATTTGATCCATGTATATGTTTGCACATTTGTACGTATGATTTTGTATATACACATATAAATACACAAACGCACAAGCATTATAGTGAATTGCATACAGAATGCTAACATTTTCCTAAAACAGAGGAGATAGTAGCCTTTTACATAAATATATTATAAATACATGTATACATATTTCTTTTTTTATCTTTTAATTTTTTGAGATGGAATCTTGCTCTGTCACCCAGGCTGGAGTGCAGTGGTGCCATCTCAACTCACTGCAACCTCTACCTTCCAGGTTCAAGTGATTTTCCTGCCTCAGCCTCCCAAGTAGCTGGGATTACAGGAACCTGCCACCACACCCAGCTAATTTTTGTATTTTTAGCAGAGATGGGGTTTCACCATGTTGTCCAGGCTGGTCTTGAACTCCTGACCTCAAGTGATCTGCTCGCCTCATTCTCCCAAAGTGTTGGGATTACAGGCGTGAGCCACCGCACCCGGCCTATATTGTATATTTCAAAATGATGAAAAGAGTAGATTTTGAAAGTTCCCAGACCAAAAAACGATAGATATGTAAGGTGATGCATATATACGCTAATTGTCTTGATTTAATCATTCCACAATGTCAACATGTCAAAACATCACATTATAGCCCATATGCATATATAATTATTATGAATTAAAAATAAATCAATGACAGCAATGTAAACAAAAAGAAATAAAAAGTGAGTAGTTTGTCCTGTAGCATTTTCTACAGTCTTCATCTTGCTGATTCCAATAGATCAGGATTTTAAATTCCAGCAGGACATTTCATCAGATGCATCAATTTTTTAGCATCTGTTGGGTGGTAAACCTGTTCATTATAAGCAAATATGCTACGATCATCCTTGCGGGGTCTTTTCCTTAAGAGAGTTACGCAGAAACAGAATTAGTGGGTCAAGTGAGAGGCAGAGATGGTAAGGTTTTCTTTTGTTTGTTTTGAGATGGAGTCTTGTTCTGTCACCTAGGCTGGAGTGCAGTGGCGCGATCTCCGCTCACTGCTACCCCTGTCTCCTGGTTTCAAGCAATTCTTCTGCCTCAGTCTCCCATTTTGATAAGCATTGGCCACGTGGCTTCTGAACTTGTGACCAACAGAAATTGGATTTCATGGAGCTTATTCATTCCAGGCACTCTGACTGCATCCTGCTTAAGAGAGATTGTTCCCAGCACTTCAGTGCCATGGGGAGCAGGTTCCTTGTGCTCCTGCTCTCAGGTAAGTTGAACAGAGAACTCCCCTCCCTTTTCCTCATGCCCCTGGTGTCCTAGCTGGGTTTGCTCCCTCCAATTTGACATTTTCTGTCCTATTAGGCAGCCATAAAAAAGGATGAGTTCATGTTCTTTGTAGGGATATGGACGAATCTGGAAACCATCATTCTCAGCAAACTGACACAAGAACAGAAAACCAAACACCACATGTTCTCATTCATAGGTGGGTGTTGAACAATGAGAACACATGGGCATAAGGAGGGGAACATCACACACTGGGGTATGTTGGGGGATGGGGGAAAGGGGAGGGACATCGGGAGGTGGGGAGGTTGGGGAGGGATAACATTGGGAGAAATGCGTAATCTAGATGATGGGGGGTTAGAGAGAGCAAACCACCATGGCATGTGTGTACCTATGCAACCATCCTGCAAGATCTGCACATGTACCCCAGAACTTAAAGTACAATTAAAAAAGTAGTGATGGGAAATACAAAAATAAACTAGTAGGTTTGGTAAAGAAGATAGTACAAGATAAATTTGGTTTATTTTAAATTTGTAGTGCTGGGAAAAATCCCTGCAAGCATGTGGTGTCCAGAGAATTCTAGGCTGCATAAATAGATGTCAAAAGCATCTGCATTTATTCACACAATTAGCATTTAATGAATACCTAATATACACAGGATTTTGAAAGTATAAAGGTAAATACTACACAGTTTCCTGCCTCAGGTAATTTTCTAATAGAAGAGAGAGACTAATCAAGAATTAAAATTAAATATGGAAAGTTCAATAATCAATGTTTGTATTAATGTAATTATACAAACAGGGAACCTGATATATCTTGACAGAGTCAAAGAATAAATCTGAAAAGAAGCTGACATGTGGCCTGAGTTTTAAAGAATGAGGAAATATTTATCAAGTAAAGATGCAATATTTTAAATGGAAGGAACAAAAAGAGAAAAAGGTATGAAGGCAATAAACAGTGTGATGTGTATGAAAATCTTACCAGTGTTTGCTGATGCAAAAAGGAAAATGTGGGAGGTGAGAAAACCAATGCAGTTTAGGACTAAGTACACATTCTTGAACACCAAAATAAGACATGGATTTATTTAAAAGTCGATGGAGAATAAATGAAAGCTTTTGTATACAAGGGTGATTTGGTTAGATCTGTTTTAAAAAATTAATACTATAGAGGAATGTAGGATTAATTAGAGTGGGGAAAGATTGTAGATAGAGAAAATAGGAGTCTACTTCAAAATTCCAAATAAAAATGAGGAGGTCCTTAAATTAAGATATTGATGGTATAAATAATGAAAATAGGGGAGAGGTCAAAATTATATTATGGAGGGAGAATTGACTAGAGTTAATTGCGATGATGTAATGGGAAATCACATATAGTTTATAAGCACATTGTTTAAATTACTTTTTTCTATATCTTCCATGTAGGTTACACAACACATCTGACAACGAATTAACCTGAATCAGCCTCTCTTACTAAATAAAAACTGTATTAGATCTAAAAATAATTCCTCACCATAGTTATTATCCACATGTGTATAGCTGTGACAGAATCACAGTTTACTTAGCATTCATGCAGAAATGTTTGTAAGTACAAAGTACTTTTTTCTTTCTTAATTCTTCTTTTGGTTTACTGTCATTGGCAGAACTAGGAGGGTTGCCTTTAAGCAAGATTGTGCTTAATTCCACTATTGCTCCATAAACTGATATAAGTGGAATTTACTTTCAATTTTACTTGTTTTATCCAAGTCATAATTGCTTAACCTACGAATCAAAAAAGCTGGCTATGATATACAATTAAAGGTTTCTTCTTGTGTTTATGTGTATTTCTTTTGACAGACCATTTAAAATAGTAAAATAGTATACATACTCACTCAATCTCCATATCCCTCTCAATATGTACATTTATAATGAATAATAGACTCACGGTAGCACATTTAGTTTTAATTTTTTTGATTTCCTTTCCTGACAAAGTGTTAACTATTACTTATTGCTTAATTTGTATGCTGGCTCTGGTAGTCTCTCCATTCCATCTGAGTTTGGCACTTGTAATCTACTGGTGACTGAGGAGTGCCATACAAAATACATTTGATTTTTTTCCTCTAAATTTGTTTAAGTTACTTCTAGATACTGGATATTAGACCTTTGTCAGATGCATAGTTTGAAAAAAATGTTCTCCCATTCTGTAGGTTGACTGTTTACTCTGTTGATCGTTCCTTTTGCTGTGTAGAAGCTCTTTGGTTTAATTAGATCTTGTATCTCAATGTTTGCTTTTTATTGCAATTGCTTTCGGGGTCTTTGTCATAAAATCTTTGCCAGTACCTATATCCTCAATGGTATTGTCTAGGTTGTCTTCCAGGGTTTTTATAGTTTTGGGCTTTACATTTAACTCTTTAATCCATCTTGAGCTAAGTTTTGTATATGGTATAAGGAAATAGTCTGGCTTCAATCTTCTGCATATGGCTAGCCAGTTATCCCAGAGCCACTTACTAAACAGGGAATCCTTTCCCCATTGCTTGTTTTTTTTCAGATTTGTTTAGGCTCAGATGGTTAGAGATGTGCAGTCTTATTTCGAGGTTATCTATTCTGCTCCATTGGTCTGTGTGTCTGTTTTTGTACTAGTACCATGCTGTTTTGGTTACTGTGTGTGTCCTGTAGTATAAAGTCAGGTAGTGTGATATCTCCAGCTTTGTTCTTTTTGCTTACTATTGCCTTGGCTATTTTGGCTCTTCTTTGGTTCCATAAGAATTTTAACATATTTTTCTTCTAGTTCTGTGAGGAATGTCAATGGTAGTTTAATAGGAATCGCATTGAATCTATAAATTGCTTTGGGCAGTATGTCCATTTTAGCAATATTGATTAAATGATATTGATTTTTCCTATTCATGAGCATGGAATGATTTTCCATTTGTTTGTGCCATCTCTGATCTTGAGCAGTTGTGTGTAGTTCTCTTTGTAGAGATCTGTCACTTCCCGTTTTAGGGGTATTCCTATGTATTTTATTCTTTCTGTAGCAATTGTGAATGGAAGTTCATTCCTGATTTGGCTCATGGCTTGACTGTTGTTAATGTATAGAAATGCTAGTGACTTTTCTACATTGATTTTTTTATCCCGAGACTTTGCCAAAGTTGTTTATTAGCTTAAGAAGCTTTTGGGCTAAGATTATGAGGTTTTCTAGATGTAGGATTTTGTCATATGTAGACAGGGATAGTCTGACTTCCTCTCTTCTTATTTGAATGCACTTTATTTCATTGTCTCCCCAGATTGCTCTGGCCAGAAAATTCAAAATTCAATCCTATGTTGAATATGAGTGGTGAGAGAGGGCATCCTTGTCTTGTGCTAATTTTTCTTTTCTTTTTTTTCTTTTTTTTTTTTTTTGAAACAAGAGTCTTGCTATGTTTCCCAGGCTGTAGTGCAGTGGCGTGATCTCAACTCACTGCAACCTCCACCTCCCTGATTCAAGCAATTCTCCTGCCTCAGACTCCTGAGTAGCTGAGATTACGGGCAAGCACCACCATGCCCAGCTAATTTTTTTGTATTTTTAGTAGAGATGGGGTTTCACCATATTGGCCAGGCTGGTCTGGAACTCCTGACCTTGTGATCCACCTGCCTCAGCCTCCCAAAGTGCAGGGATTACAGGCATGAGCCATTGTGTCTAGCCTCATGCCTGTTTTTAAGGGGAATGCTTCCAGCTTTTTTTAGTATGATGTTGGCTGTGGGTTTGTCTTACATGGCTTTTATTATTTTTTGTTTTCATTCAATGCCTAGTATACCGAGAGTTTTTAACATGAATAGATGTTGAATTTTATCAATAGCTTTTTCTACATCTATTAAGATAATCATGTGGTTTTTGTCTTTAGTTCCATTTATGTGATGAATCACATTTTTTTTGATCTGCATATGTTGAACCAACCTTACATCCCAGAGACCAAGTCTAGTTGATCATGATGGCTAAGCTTTTTGATGTGCTGCTGGATTTGGTGTGCCAGTATTTTGTTGAGTATTTTTGCACCAATATTCCTCAAGGGTATTGGCCCAAGGTTTTCTTTTTTTGTTGTATGTCTGCCAGACATTAGTATCAGAATGATGCTGATCTCAGGATGATTTAGAGAGGAGTCCCTCTTCCTCTATCTATTTTTGGAATAGTTTCAGTAGGAATGTTAAGAGCTCTTCTTTGTATATCTAGTAGAATCATCTATGATCTGCCTGGTCCTGGGCTTGTTTTTATTAGTAGGCTAATTATTATTGCCTCAATTTCAGAGCTCATTTTTGGTCCGTTCAGTGATTTAATTTCTTTCTGGTTCACTCTTGGAGGGATCCATATGTTCAGGAGCTTATCCATTTCTTCTAGATTTTGTAGTTTATGTGCATAGAGATGTTCATTAGATTTTCTGATGGAACCCCATTAAAAAGTGGGCAAAGGACATTAGTAGACACTTTTTAAAAGAAGATAGGCATGTGGCCAATAGTCATATGTAAAAAAACTCAATACCACTGATCATTAGAGAAATGCGAATCAAAACCACAATGACCAAAGCTGAATGTCTTACATTTTCTGATTTAAAAACATACATCATAGCTATAGTAATCAAAATACTGTATTACTGGTATAGAGACACACAGACCAATTGAATAGAATAGTGAGTCCAAAAATACACCCCTATGTGTATGTTCAAAGGATTTTTAAAAAATCATGTTTGAGATTATCAAAAAGATAGTCTCTTCAACAAATTATGTTGGGAAAACTGTTATACACAACAGAATACTCTTCAGCCATAAAAGGAAATCCTACCATTGATGGCATCATAGATGGACTGGAGTACATTGGGTTAAGTTAAATAAGGCAGTAACAGAAAGTTAAACACTAGGTATGTTCTTACATGTGGAAGCTAAAATAAAGTTAATTTCAGAGAAGGAAACAGTAAAACAGAGTTACCTAAAGGCTGGTAAGGGTAGGTGGAAGGAGAGAAAGTGAGAGATTTGTTTAAAGATGCAAAATTACAAGGAGATAGGAGGAATTAATGTTAGTATTCCATAGTACTGTAGGATGACTGTAGCTGACAATAATATATGCTTTCTAATAGGTAGGAGGAGATTAAATGTTTACAACAAAAGAAATGATAAATATTTGAAATGATGGATATGCTAATTACTCAGATTGCTCACTATAAATTATATGTATCGAAAATCAATGTGTACCTCATACGTATGCACAATTGTTAGATGCCAATTAAAAACAAAATAATGAACATATTCATGGCCCCCCAAAATGTTTTCTTATGCCCCTTTATAATAAATTATTTATTACCCTTCCTCCCATCACCCTTTCCTAAGGTAACCTATAATCTGCTTTCTGTCAACATGAATTAGTATGCATTTTCTAGAATTTTATATGAATAGAATCATATATATTCCTTTTGTCTGGCTTCCTTTTCTCAGCACAGTTGTTTTGCAATTCATCAATTTCATTGAGTGAATCAATATTTCATTCCTTCTTTACTGCTGAGAGAATTTCATTGAATGGAAACACTTCAATTTATTTAGCCATTAACTTGTTGGTGGACATTTGGGTTGTTTTCAATTTTCCTCCATTACAGATAAAGCTGCTATGAATATTTGTGTACAAGTGTTTGTATGAGCATATATTTTTATTTGTCTTGGGTAACTACAGCAAATATCTAGGAGTAGAATTGTTGGATTATACAGTAGGCACATGTTTATCATTTTAACAAACCTTATAACTGTTTTCAAACTGTTTCATTTCACATAACTGTCTTCACTAAAATGTGAATTTATAAAGTGTAAAAAGAATTGAAGTCGGACTCTCATCTTACACCATATACAAAAATTAACTAAAGCTGCATCAAAGACCTAAACATAACAGCTGAGACTATAAAACTGTTAGAAGAAAACAAGGTGTGAATGATGTATGACATTGGGTTTGATAATAACTCCTTGGATATAACAAAAGGAGCACAGACAACAAAAGGAAAAATAAAGGAGTTGGACTTCATCAAAATTAAAAACTTTTTTTACATCAAATAACACTAACATGAGAATGAAAAAGCAATTCATGGAATCAGAGTAAACATTTTCAAATCATATATCTGAAAAGGGATTGATATCCAGAATACGTGAAGAATGTCTGTAACTCAGCAACAAGAAAACAAACCTATTAAAAACAGACAAAATACGGTATACACATGGAGAATGAACTCATGAGAAGATGTTTAATATCATTAATAATTAGAGAAATACAAAATAAAACCACATTAGTAATTTACACCCATTGGAATGGCTATTATAAAAATCAATAAATCAATAACAGAAAATACAAAGTATTGGCAAGAATGTGGAGAAATTGGAATCCTTGCGCATTGCTGACAGGAATGTTAAATGATGCTACTGCTGTGAAAAACAGCATGGCTATTCCTCAAAAAATTAAACATAGAATTACCATATGTTTTAGCAATTTATCTTTTGAGTATATGTCTCAAAGAAATGGAAGCAGAAACTCAGACACATACTTGTATACCTGTATTCACAATAGCAAAAAAATGGAAGCAGTCCAATTGTCCATACAAGAATAAACAGATTAAGATGTGGTATATTTAATATCTACATTTTAATATAATATATGTAATATATATGAATATTATTCCACCTTAAAAAGGAAGGAAATCCTCACATATACTACAACCTGGATAAAGCTGAAAGGCAGTATACTAAGTGAAATCAGACAGTCACAAAAGAACTGGATGTATTCTCCAAGTCTATATAGAAGTACATACATATATATCTGTGTGTGTGTATATATATGTATACATATGTATGTGTATGTATATACACACACACATAGAGAGAGAGAGAGAGAGATGTATAATATCATTTTATGTTATGTGAACTCCCCATTCCCCCCTCACTCCATCCCCTGGAAACCAACATTCTACTTTCTGTCTTTATAAATTAAAGAGTAATGTTGAACAGGTATAGAGTTTCAGTCGGGAAAGATGAAAAGTTTCTGGAAATGGATGATGTTGATGGTGGCACAACAATGTGAATGTACTTAATGGGCCATAGAATCGAACACTTAAAATGATAAATTTTATATTACATATATTTTATCACATTAAAAATATATTTTAAAAAGTTACCTGAAGACAGAGACTGGCACAGAAATCAATTCCAGGCTCTGCAACCTATAAACCTATATGATCACAGCTCAAGCACTTACTCTCCTTTGTGAAGCCTTATTTTGTTGGTGCCTTGCACTTTGACGTTGTTTTCAGCCTCTATGACATCCTGAAGCTGGATGAAAATTCTCATACTAACAATTTCCTGTTGTAACAAATGCTCTTACCTGAGTTTGTATGACTGTGTTTTTTTAACAGTGTTTTCATTGTACCCCTGATTTGTTTAATTTTGACCTCCTGCAAAGTCCCCAGAAGATAATTTGTCAATACCCACTGCTTTCTATTTATGATGACAATCAAACTAGCCTAAGAAATGCAATTTGTGACTTAGTAAATGATCCATGACGTATTTAAGATGTAGTATGCCAATTTGTACAAAGAATTGTCCTATTTTTGTGAAGAGGAACATGAACAAAAATGATATTATACCTCTCTCTCTCTCTCTCTCTGTGTATATATATATATGTATGTATATATTTTATATATATAATATATATGTATGTATATATGTATATATATTATATATATTATATATATGTATGTATATATGTATATATGTGTGTATGTATATATGCACACACATACATATAGTATATATTTCTGTATAGACTTGGAGAATACTGCCAAAATATTAGAACATTCATGAAAAACTGTATCACTGACTGTGTTTATATAATTTTTACTGTGATATTACCCACAGGCACATTAGCTATTACACTTTTGAATGTCCAAAATTTATATTTTAGAAATAACAAAGATAAAAATGCTTACCTATTCAGGAAAAAAAAAAAAAAACTATGTGATCCTAGGCAATGCACTTTCACAAGCTATTTTATCTCTCTGAATTTATTTATTTTTGAAATTAGAATCATTTTAGTACCTAATTTATAGGCTGTTTTGTGAATTAAATGAAATTATACAAGTAAAATGTTTAGCACATTTGGCACTTGTATGCTTGATAATGTGTTTTTTCTTGTTGGTGTCATTACTATTGATGGTGTTATCAAAGGCAAGAGTCACTTCTACCACATATATACTTCCCTAAGACTGTTGTAAGGGGAATGGAATATTCTTCAATATTTGGAACATTAAAAATGTCAGTCCATGTATTCTGAAGACTCTAAACTGTCTTTTGCCAATAGCCTGAGGAAAAAAATGCTCAGTTTTTGTTGACCAAAGATATATTGGAAGTACTAAAGAGATGCTGCCTACATTCATTGTTGAAGAAAATGCTAAATTTTGGTTAGAGATCAGTGAAAATAACTACTTACTATTTTCCTTTCTGTGATGATAGGCTCTTTGATTTCAGGTTAAGAAGCCTCAAGATGAAATAAAGAAACAATGATGTCTAGCTATAGAAAGTATAAAAAATAAAATAAAATAATTTGAAACTTTGTTTCCTAGTAATAAGCAGAGTCAGTTAGCTCTATATAGACAGATATCTCTTTTAGGAGGTCTGCTAAATGTGAGGGTTAAAAGATAGTACATGAAAACTTCCCATGGAACAGAAATATGAAACTGGAGTGCTTAGAAAAGAAAAGTTAGAGATAAATGTCAGAAAGTAATTTTCACTCATTCATATATATATATATATATATATATATATATATATATGAGAATCTGAATGGTCAACATCCATTCACAAAGAAGAAACAGTAGAGCTGTGCAGCAAAAGTTAGTTTAGAATCTGTGATAAAGGAAATAGTTTCTGCTTATTGATAGCTGGGAAAGTTATTTCCCTATTATAAGGAGATTGAAGAAGATAAACTCTATGTGTTCTGCTATATTTTATTTTATAATACTATGAATTTTAAAGAAAATTGAGGATGGAACTTGTCAATGCTCGTATTTGGAGGTGTAAAGAGAAATAACAGGCAATAAGGCAGTCATGAATGATGTCAAAGGAGTGGGAAGACAATCAAAATAGTTTAGGTTTTAAAGAAAGGAAAGAATTTGATGAAGGATGTGGTTAGCTGTAAATTCAAGCAAAGAGAGAAGATATTTTATGGTCTTCAACAACACATATTCTGCAGAGTTGTAAGGGGCAAGGGGCAGGTTGTAAGCAATTAAGAAGCTATAATGTGGTGAATGTAATGAGGCAAGAAGTGTAGATTATTTTTGAAAAGTTTGCTGTCTGTAATACTAAAAAAGATCTGGCTCTTGAGTGTCTCCCCAGTCTTAGTTTTTGTTTATCTTACTGTCTCCTCACATATTAAAAGCTGCTTCCCTGCTTGTATTTTACAATGTTTTGTTCATAGTTACCATGATACTTTTGTTTTCTTTTATAATGAGGAGATCCAAATCAGATAACACAGTGACTGGAACATATAGAGGTTTTATAGATGTTTGTGGGATGGATACAGTGATAAATGGGTAATTATAGAGTAAGATTAATTTGTACTGCTCCTCAAAATTGCTAATCAAGAAAGAGATCAATTGCAATCTATGGGGAGATCTCCTGATATGTTGCCTGGTTCTGGATTTGGACCTATCCTGATCAACATTTGTATCAATAATTAAAATAAGCAAAAAATTTCCAGGTTATCTAATCTGCAGGTTACACAAAGCTGGAGTGGTTTGGTGCTCTAAGACCAGATCTTAGATCATAGAGTCAAGATTTACAAAACTCTAACATCTCTGATTAGGAGATGAAAGCACATACTTTTATACACACAATATTTGCATATAATTTCAGGGGCTAGAGTGATGGACTAAAAATTAAAGACTAAAAGGTAGTAATAAAAGGAAATTTGTCAGGCAAAAGATAAAATCATATATTTATATAAAAATATTCAACATTATGTATTTTGCTTGGGGGTCACCTGGCTAGACAGTAAAGTCTATGCAAAAAGCCTGTGGTTAAAGAACATAAAATAATAAAGAGGAAAAGACAGTGCCATTCTTGGCTTTGCTGAGGAATAGTTAGTGTCCAATTTAAGATAAGAGATATCAGTCCACTGACCTCTGCATGAATTGGACCTCACTTAAAGTGGCTTGTCCAGTCATAGAGATACCATGTTTTGGTGGTGATGGGGGGGTCATTTGATAAGGGTGGCCAGGATGGTGAAGACGACAGAATCATACCATTTATTGTAGGTTGAATTGTGTCCCCCTCACACAAAAAAAATACGTTAATGTCTAACCTCCAATATCTCAGAATGTGACCTTATTTAGATTTAGGGTCTTTACAGAGTCAATAAAGTTAAAATGAAGTCATTATGGTGGGTCTTATTCCAATATTACTGATGTCCTTATTTTAAAAAAAGGAAATTTGGATACAGGTATGCATATAGGGAAGATGATGTGAAGAGGCACAGGGAGAATGTCGTGTGATGATGAAGGCAGTCGTTGAAATTATGTGGCCACTAGCCAAGGGAAGTCTGGGGCTACCAGAAGCTGGAAGAAGAAAGGAAGATCCTTTGTCTGCAGAATTTAGAAGCAGCATGGTTCTACTGACACATTGATTTCAAACTTCTAGCCTCCAGAATTACAAGACAATAAACTTCTGTCTTTATAAGCCACCTAGTCTTGTCATACTTTGTCAAAGCAAAGCTAACAAACTAATAAACCACTGAAGAACAGTCAAGGAATCAAAGGAAGAGCAGCTTAGTGGACAGATGGTTATGATGGTTGCTTTTTCATGTTTTTATTTAATGATTATTAGTGGTAGTTCTGGTCCAGAAAATACATTACAGCTTCAGAAAAATCAAGAAAACTGTCAAATCTTTAGCTTCCTGCACTTGGAGTTGTTTTTGGCTCAAGAGAATAAGAAGAATTGACTTTAATAACTAATTGCCAGTAAGCACAAAGAATAATTAGTTTGTTTTGTTTTTAATCTTTACCCACTTTTCTGTATACTCTTTCCTTTATTAGATGTCCCGTATTTGTGCCACTGACATGTTAATATTAAGGTAGATATGCACCATAATAATTTTAAGAAATATTTTACATTCTTTCTCAGAGGTTGATATATTTATTTTCTATTTCTATAATAAAAATATAAACATATTCTCATATTTCTGGTTTTAAAGGATAACTCACAAACAAAAGTTCCTCTGTACATAGCTGGAAACCTGTGGCAGCATTAAACATGTCCAGTAGTTCCATACAGTTTAGTAGTTACAACTTAGATCTGTTTAGCTCTGTCTGATAGATTTTTTAAAAACTTCCTAGATGAATAATGAATCCAAGGGGAAAGCAGGCAGACAGCCAGTCAGCAAGCCAGCGACATCTATGAAATATTTGTTCATCTTGGCAGTCATCCTGGCACTGTGTTTGTCTTCTTGGAATAAGTGTCTGATTGACAGATACTTTTTAAATGTGAACAGTGAATAAGATTCCTTTGCTGGCCACTAAGCCATTAGTTCTTGCCTAATTAATATACTCAACCAATTATTGAGCCCGGTGAGAATATATATGGTCTATGGACATGGACGTAGACTAGGTAGAGATGAAATAATTAGTATGGTTTTATTAGAGAACACTCCAGAATTCAAACATATAAGTTGTTAATCCATTCAGAATAGTTAACATGGAAGACTAATATAACTAGTTCATGTAAAAATATCCATTTTTTTTTAGAGATTGGCAAGGTACAACAAAAGTAAACAAATCCTGTGAAGAACAATTCTAATATACAACCTATTTTAGAAGACCTGAGAGATGCAAATTACAATTGTTTTGCCTCAGTGCCTTTATAGGGCCACAGTCTGGTAAAAAACTGAATGTCTCCTAACAGAAATAGTTTCTAAAGTAGTTTGTAGGCATTTGAAGGACTGGTCAAGTTGATCCATCAAAGTGTGGCAAGAAAATATTAGAATTTAACGTTAATTTTTCAATTATTCTCTTGTGATTAATATTTTTTGTTTTATGATGTGCTTAATAATTAGTACACTAGTACATTCATATGCTTTATAAATGAATAAAATCTGTATGTTTAGATACATGCTCATTTTTTAAATGTGAACAATATTAGTACCTAATTCATAGGATTGTGCCAAGATTAAATGAGGTAGTATATGTCACGTACTTATAACAGTACCTGGGAAACAGAGAGCACTATATAAGGGCCAGTTATTACTATTACAGTGTACAGTTGTAGGAGATTTAATGAACTCCCTTCCTAGGAATATACATGAAGAGTGGTACTCAATAAGTATTAGCTATTGTTATTAAAATGGTTGCTAAATATTCTATATCCCCAAATCTCAACAGAACCATAGCATAAATAGAAAAAAATATGTATTAATCAATAATAACATTGGAAAACTGAGTAGGTGACATTAGTGAATCAGGAACTATGAGAAATATCTACATATTATCAAGTAAATGAGACCAGGTTGGCGTGAAAACTCACAGGACTGAGAAACTACAATGCAATACTGATGGAAAAAGACACTGAAGGAAACTGAGTTTTTACATGAAATCATGGAGAAACCCCAAAATTTGAAACATAAGAGATTGGGCATAGATAGATAGCTGATGAGGAAGGCCAAAGGGATAATGAATTTTAAAGATGCTGGAGGGTATCTTACCAACAGAATATGTCACAATGGGCACAGAAACACAACATACTTAGGGCAAGGTCTTTGGCACACTAAAGAAAGGCCTGCACAGCTGTCTATTCCCTTAGTGTCAGTCCAATTTACTACCGGTGAAAGAGTTATGTCAAAAATGCTAGAAAAACTCACCCCACCTCCTAAATCTGATTAAATAAAGCCCTCGTTTGTGAAAATTTGCAGAAAATCAAGATTCATTAGACTTTTGAAGGAACACAATAGAAGGCATACATTGATCAGTGAAATCAGTCCCTAAGCAAACTACATTAATGGTTCTCCAGTAATTTGTTTTCTAACTTATAAGAACTTATAGAACCATTTCATCTATACTTAAAGTCAAGAAGGCTTTGTGGCTTTAAAAACAAAAATGGGCTTTTATGATAAAGAAACAGGCAGATAACTCTAATTATGGGAGATTAAAGCGTGATAGCTGGTATTTTAAATAAATCAGTAGGAAGGGCTGAAATGGTAGAATTGGCATACCTAACTACAAAATTTTATGATTTAGAAGACTGTAGCAAAGGATTCTCTTGAAATACGTTGCAAAAAGATAACAATAAAAACTATAAGAGAAAACTTTAAAAACATGAGAAATACACATTAGACCAAAAAAATAAATAAGAAAATGGAGATGAGAGAAAAAAACAGTTTTGTTTTTTTTTTTTTAAGACTTTTTTTCTCTCAGTTTCTTTGTTTCCTGGATTTTCTCTTACTTTACTGGCTATTCCTCTTCCTCCTGAGCTAGGCCCTCATTCTCGTTCTAACCTTTGGCTACTAGAGTATCCCAGGGCTCAATTCTCAGTCTTCTTTTCTCCATTTAAACTCATTACTTAGATGACTTTATTCAGTTGCAAAGATTTCAATATCATATCCATGTGGATAATTTCAAAATTTATATCTCAACTCCTATTTGTTACCTGAACTCACATACAGTCATGTGTCATTTTATGACAAGGATATGTTTTGAGAAATGCATTGCTAAGTAATTTTGTCTTTGTGTGAACATCATAAAGTGTACTCACACAAAACTAGATAGCATAGCCTACTACACAGCTAGGGCTATATGGTATAGCCTATTGCTTCTAGGCTACAAACATATACAGCATGTTACTATACTGAATATGGAAGGTAATTGTAACATAATGGTGAGAATTTGTATATCTAAACATAGAAAAGTTACAGTAAAATTAGAGTATAAAATATAAAAAACAGTAAAGCTACATATGGCCCTTACTATGAACTGGGCACACAGGACTGAAAGTTGCTTTGAGTGTCAGTGAGTGAGTGGTAAGGGAATGTGTAGGTCCAAGACGTTGCTATGCACTACTGTACACTTTGTAAACACTATATACTTATACTGTGTTAAATTTATGAAAATATATTTTTTCTTTATTTTATAATAGATTAACCTTATCTTACTGTAAATTTTTTACTTTAGAGACTTTTACTTTGTTTTTAACTTTCTGACTCTTCAGTATAACACTTAAACCACAAGAATATTGGACAATTATACAGAAGTATTCTTTGTATCCATTTTCAATAGGCTTTTTCTATTTTACAAATTTTTTTTTTCACTTTTGAAAATTTTTGGTTAAAAACTAAAACACAAACACATATATTAGCCTAGGCCTACCCAGGGTCAAGATGATCAATATCACTGTCTTCTACCTCCACATCTTATCCTATTGGAAAGTCTTCAGGGGCGATAACACGTGTAGCTATTATCTCTCATGATAACAATGCCTTCTTCTGGAATATCTTCTGAAGCGCCTGCCTGTGGCTGTTTTACAATCAACTTTTAAAAATATAATTATAAGGAATACACTCTAATATAATGATAACAAGTATAGCAAATAGATCCACCAATAACATTGCTATTTATTGTCAAGTATTGTGTATTTACATAATTGTATGTGCTATACTATTTTATTTTACTTTATTTATTTTGAGACAGAGTTTTGCTGTTTTTGCCCAGGCTAGAAAGCAATGGCATGATCTCAGCTCATTGCAAACTCTACCTTCTGGGTTCAAGTGATTCTTCTGCCTCAGCCCCCCTGAGTAGCTGGGATTACAGGCACCCACCATCATGCCCAGCTATTTTTGTATTTTTAATAGAGATGGAGTTTCACCATGTTGGCCGGGCTGGTCTCAAATTTCTGAACTCAGGTGATCCGCCCACCCTGACCTTCTAAAATGCTGGAATTACAGGCCTGATCCACTGTGCCTGGCCTGTATGTGCTATACCTTTACACGACTGGCAATGCATTAGGTTTTTCTACACCAGCATCACCACAAACATGTGAGTCATGTGTTGTGCTATGATATTTATGACAGTTTCCACATTACTGGGCTATAAGAATTTTTTAGTTCCATTACAGTCTTACTGAACCACCACCATATATGTTGTCCTTCATTTATGGAAACATTGTTAGGTGATGCATGATGGAATTTAATTTCCCACCATATCATGCATAAATGAAAATGTAATTGGCATATAATATTGATGTGACCAAACTAAATGTTTGTATTCCCCATCCAAATATGCTTCTCTTGCAGTGTTTCTTAAACTCAGTAAATGCCCAAACCTGAAAGTCGTTACTGACTTTTTTTAACCGCCTACAAACTAAACTTTCTGTAAATCTAGTGAATTCAAGCTTCAAAACATATCCAGAACCATGTACTCTTTCTGCCTCAAACCTGGATCCAAACATTTCTTCAGGAAATCCTAGATCTTATTACTAGATATACTCATTGCTACTGTGGTGTCATTGATGTTTGACTTCTTCAGTGGTCAGGGCTAAAGTTACCACAGGGTTCCTCCTAACCTCTCCCGATTCAATATTTGTACTTCCTCTATTCTACTGTAAGAACCCTGCCTTCAAATAATATTCGTATTTGTTCTATCCTAGAATATACAATTTCAGAATATGAAGCCAATATGAGTTCCAAAAGACAAACATAATGAGTAAAGTTTAAGATTTCTTTCTGTTTTGTGTGTATTTAGACTAAATCCTTGCCAGAGTATAGAGTACAATTTCAAATGTTACTTGAATTAGTTTTTTTCCTCCATGCGCTTATGTTACTTACATGAGAACCATTATGACCGTTTTGTTTGTTTTTTAATTTTAGAGTCTCATTTATTAATCTTCTTGATTTAATTTTATTTTTTGAATAAAAAATAACGTGTATGGTGCAAATATTAAAACTTTTATACTCAGAAAATTTTCTCTTCTATTCCTCCACTCTTCACCCTAATTTTATAGGTTACCATCTTAATTGGTTTCTGGTTTATCCTTTCTGTGTTTCTTTTTTGCGAAGAAACAAACAAACAAACAAAACTTGTGACCAAAATAAGTACTGAGAAATGAAGAGAGTCATGTCAAATGGCCATGGGAACCAGTCTGAGATGGTTTCCTATAGATTACAGTTGAGATAAATTGGGCATAAAAAAGAATAATGATGATAATAAATTGAATTTTTAAATGATGAGTTCTCCTAGTGAATGCTATGTGGGTATTTTTTCATTTATTCTTTATAGTTTAATATTTCTAAAAGATAGAATAAAATAATATATCCAGAATCCAACAACTCTCACCACCTCCACTGCTATCATCTTGGTCCAAGCAACAATCATTCAACATATAGATTATTGCAACAGCTTCCTAACTGGTCCTTCTGCTTCTTCCTAACCTTCTCCACAGATTACTCATAGTGGTCCATTGAAAATGTAAGTCCCATAACATGAATGTGCTGCTCAAAGCCCTCCAGAGGCTTTCCAGGAATAATAGTCAATGATGTCATTAAAATGCACCCCCCCAATACTGTTTGTATGTTTTAAGATAATGTTCCTGCTATAGATTGAATGTTTGTCTTCCCTCCAGATTCGTATGTTAAAATCCTAACCCTTATTTCCATTTTCAGACCCCCAAAGCAATCATGAGTAGAGATGGGAATGTTTTATGGAGGCTACTAAAAGCAATTCCCTCTTCCTTCTCACCAAGGCCCAGTTTACTTTACGTGCATTCCACCAGTTTGTCCTTTATTTAGCCTCAAAGTTATTACATAGCTATTATCAGTCATCAAACTTTTCCCTTATCTAAAATCCATTTGTGCAGCTGTGCTAGTGGTCATATGAATTTTCTGGTTAATAAATACTGTTCATCATTTTCTTTTCATTAAGAAACCTAAGTTCTAGAATCAGACACCTGATTACAGCTGTTACTTAATAGTTGGCTTTGTATAGTCTTAATCTATAAAAACACATTAATATATTACCTACTTTGTAGTATTCTTGGGTTATCTTCTAGCCCCAGCATTTAACCATCTGTCAGCTACGCCATCTTGCAAATTACTTTCTCTCTCTGTGCACTAGATTTCCTATAAAATGGAATAAGACTCGCCTCATAAGACTTTATGATTATTAACTGTTAAGAAATAAAAAATATTAAAATATAGAAGTTATTTATTGGGAACTCACTACATGTTAGATTCTGTGCTAAGTGCTTTATATGTATTAAGATATTAAATTGCATAAACAAAGAGTTAGGTTGGCATATTAGAGAAAATTTTAAAAGGCCAGTGTGGGTATGGCTGCTGTGTAGTGAGTATGGGAGAAAGTGGTACAAGATTAGGTATTTGACATAAGAAAGAGCTAGGTCATGTTCTTTATAAGCTACTTAAAATATTTCAAATATTATTTTAAACAGCGTGTAAAGCCTTTGAATGATATTAAGCCAGAAATACAGTAAGTTTCTAAATGGTGTCTAATCATGTGAAAGGCTTAAACCAATCTTATTATTGTGAGAACTTAAAAAAATACATTGAATTTTTCTAACATGGAGGTAATGGGCGATCTTGACAAGAGTAGTTTTATGAGGATTTGTATAGTGAACCTCTTGTTTTGGTATGTGTCCCCACCGAAATCACATGTGGAATTGTAATCCCTAATGTTGTAGTTGAGGCCTGGTGGGAGGTGATTGGATTATGAGGGTGAATTTCTTATAAATAGTATAGCACCATCCCCTTGATGCTGTTCTCCTGCTAGTTAGTGATTTTTCATGAGATCTGGTAGTTTAAAAGTGTGTAGCACCTCCCCACCCTTGATCCTGCTCCTGCCATGTAAGAAGTGCCTGTTCCCACTTCAACTTCTGCCATGATTGTAAGTTTCCTGAGGCCTCTCCAGAAGTCCAGCAGATGCCAGCATCATACTTCCTGTACAAACTGCAGAATTGGGATCCAATCAAACCTCTTTTCTTTATTAATTACCCAGTCTCAGGTATTTTTTATAGCAAGGCAAGGATGAACTTATACACTCTATTATATCTCTGATCATAATGTCTGTAATAATACCTAAAAAATTACATTATTTGAGTTGTGTTTGTTGTTGTACTCTACAGAAAGGCAATGCATTATGTGACTTTTATAAATCCCTAATAGTTATCTGATTCCAAGATGTTCACCCTTTTCTGCATGGAATTTCTTAAATGAAAATGAAATCTGAATCATGGGCAACATTGCTATTGTTGGTTATAAAGAAAGTATTATTTCCACTTAATAACATGTACCTGGATATTTGATGAAAATTTGGTCAATTTTTTTCCTGTACACTTATGTTTCAGAGAACTGATAGAACCAAATTTATGGAATATTAATGCTTTTTTTAACCACATAAGACCCATTTAAATGATAATAATTCTCAGTTATCTATCTTTCATTTTTTGTAATTTATCCATGATTTATATTTTTTTATTCTGCTGCTGTTCACTTTTCAACAATTTTGCTGTTCATTATCACATCTGTCAGATAGTGAACAAGGAAAGCAATGAAAATAAGTTGAATTAAATCAGGTTGTTTTATTATTCATCACCAGATCTCTAAAAAAAAACTGTGGGAAGATAATGAAAATTAATTTCTGAATGGATATTTTGGATAATCTCAGGCTTAGCTAGAGCCCATGTATCAAAAAAAATCAACTTCATTATTGAGAAAACTAAATGCACTGTTTTTGATCTTATATAATTGCTAGACTGTTTGTACAATAATACAAATAACAGAAAAGTTTGTAAATATTTATTTCATTGTCATTCAATTTAACAATACTTGTTAAGCTTTTTAAAATTCCTGTAGCTATAGAATGTCTACTATTGAATGAAAAGAAACAAAAGATATGTTTCATCTGATCACTGCCATCAGGAAGTTTATGAACCATTTATGAAGTCTGATGTGATGTTTAATACTGAATGTCAACTTAATTGGATTGAAGGATACCAAGTATTGATTCTGGATGTGTCAGTGAGGGCATTGCCAAAAGAGATTAACATTTGAGTCAGTGGGCTGGGAAAAGCAGACCCACCCTTAATCTGGGTGGGCACAATCTAATCAGCTGCCAGTGTGGCTAGAATATAAAAAGCAGACAGAAAAATGTGAAGAGAGACAGTCTGGCCTAGACTCCCAAACTACATCTTTCTCCTGTGCTGGATGTTTCCTGCCCTCAAACATCAGACTCCAAGTTTTCCAGTTTTGGAAGTCGGACAGGCTCTCCTTGCTCCTCAGTCTGCACAGGGCCTATTGTGGGACCTTGGGATCATGTGAGTTAACAGTAAACTCCCATATATATAAATGTGCATATGTGTGTGTGTGCGTGTGTGTGTGTGTGTGTGTATTCCATTAATTCTGTCCCTTTGGAGAACCCTGACTTATACAGATTTTGGTACCAGCAGTGGTTCTTGAGGAACAGAATATGAAGGATGGAGTTCCTTCATTGCTTTGGGGTTTCTGGAGTTGGCTGCTTAATACGATTATACCCTAAAATGCTAAGGACTCTATTTATAATAGTATGGAGAACACTGATAGCTTTTGGCATGAACTATTTTGACAGTTATGCAAAATAAATGCATTTGACACTCCCGATTCATTGCTTGTGAGAGGCAAGGAGTTTACTGACTCTGGACATAATATCTTTGACCATATGTGGAGAACCAAGGAACATAATGAGACTGGTTGGTTTCTCCTAAGTTCAGTGGATGAAGTGATGAAAGAAAATGATGAACTTGAGGATTCTTTCTCCTGGCTGCAGAAGCAGATACTGACTTTCAAATCTGCTAAGATTGCCCTGAGTTAGAGTCTTATCTCCTGTAGAGAAAGAGCTGAAATTGTCTAAAAACAGACACAAGCTATCATCATGCGAGTGCCTGTCCCACAATGAAAGGTGCATGCACAACCTCGCCAGGGGTCTACTGTTAAAGTGAGGGCAGTGATTGGAAAAGAATAGGACCCTGCAACTTGTTATGGGGTATGAAGGAGGACCCAGATGAAGCTGGGGACACTGAGTTTATAAACTGTGATGAACCTCTTTTGAGAGAAGAAACAGCTTCCCCATCCCCAGTAGTGGCAACATCTCCTCCCTCACCCATGCTACCATCAGCCTTTCCACTATTGTCTGAGGAGATAAACCCTCTCCTGCCTGAGGCAACATTGATGGCCTCCCCTGAGGCAGTTACCAGGCAAGATAATGTTGATTCCAGCCAGAAGCCACCCCCAACACCCCTGTTTGCTTCCAGATCTATAACTTGACTGAAGTCCCTGTAGTCCCCTAGAGGTGAGGTTGAGAATGTGACCCATGAGTAGGTACGCTACACTTGAAAAGAACTGCTTGAGTTTTCTAATTTATATAAACAGAAATCTGGAGAACAGATGGGAATGGATATTAAGGGTGTGGGATAATGGTGGATATTAAGAGTGTGGGATAATGGTGGAAAGAACATGGAGTTGGATAAGGCTGAATTTGTTGATTTGGGCCCCCTAAGAAGGGACTCTGGATTTAATGTTGCAGCTCAGAGAGTTAAAAAAGGTTCTAATCATTTATTTTCTTGGTTAGCTGAAATATAAATTAAAAGCTGGCCTACCATCAGTGTGCTGGAAATGCCTGATCTCCCTTGTTTTAAGGCAGAGGAAAGGATCCAAAGGCTTAGAAAGATGGGGATGATGGAACGGATTAGTCACCGTAGACCTATTCATCTTGGCTGGGAGGGTCCAGAAGATACACCCTTGATCAATGCCTGGAGAAATAGATTTGTGAGGGCAGCATCTGCATCTTCGAAGAGTTCTGTAGTTGCTCTATTATGTATGTCAAATGTAACAGTGGAATCCACAGTCATTCAAATGCAAAATTTAAATACAATGGAAATAATTGGATCCTGTGATGGCAGGGACTAAGGGACAGCACTCAACCATTAAAGGCAAGGTGGGTATAGCTACCATAATGGACAGCAGAGGCAAACTACCATCAGAATTGTCTGACTCGTGTAGCGCTCTGGCATTGGCTAATTAAGCATAGTGTTCCTAGAAGTGAAATTGATAGGAATCTTACTGCATTTCTATTTAATTTATATGAGCAGAAAATGTATAGGTTGAATGGGCAAAAGACAAATCTGAATTACAAAAACGGAGAATTACAGCACCTCAATCAATTTCCAGACTTGAGTTAGTTTACAGACCCACAGCTCCTTGAATAAAAAGGAGGCCAGGTGCACTTGAAGATGGATCCCACTACATTACTGACAATTTGTGGAACAAATCTTTCTCCCATCCTTCCCCAAGGAGACCTCTGGCCTTTTACAGGGGTCACTGTGCAATGGGAAAAGTGAAATGCTCAGACATTTCAGGGACTACTGGACACTGGCTCTGAGATGATGTTGATTCCCGGGGACACAAAATGTCATTGTGGTCCTCCAATTAAAGAAGAGATTAATGGAGATGAGGTAATTAATAAACTTCTAGCTCAAGTCCAACTGACAGTGGGTCCAGTGGATCCCCAGATTCATCAAGTGGTTATTTCCCCAATGCCAGAATTCATAATTGGCATAGGCATACTTAGCAGCTGGCACAACCCCCACATTGGCTCCCTGACTGGTAGTATGAGGGCTATTATGGTGGGAAAAGGCCAAATGGGAGCCATTAAAGCTCCATCTACCTAGAAAAATAGTAAATCAAAAACAATACCGCACCCCTGGAGGGATTGTGGCAATTAGTGCCACCATCAAAGATGAAAGATGCAAGGGTGGTGATTCATACCACAGCCTCACTCAGCTCTCCAATATGGCCAGTGCAGAAGACAGATGGTTCTTGGAGAAAGACAGTGGGTTATTGTAAGCTTAACCAAATGGTGACTCCAATTGCAGCTGCTGTACCAGATGTGGTTTAATTGCTTGAGCAAATTAACACATTTCCTGCTACCTGGTATGCAGCCATTGGCTTGGAAAATGCCTTTTTCTCCATTGCTGTCCATAAGGCCCACCAAGAGCAATCTGCATTCAGCTGGCAAGGCCAGCAATGCGCCTTCACTGTCCTTCCTCAGGGGTATATCAACTATTAAGCTTTGTGTCATAATCTTAATTGGAGAGACATTGATCACGTTTTGTTTCTGCAAGATTTCACACTGTGTGGGGGATTGGTCAGAACGGCAGGAGAACTAACAGGTAAAAAAGCAGGCATTCTGAACGGTCAGAAGGCCTGCATAGCTTCTGGGAGGAATAAGCTGAAGGCAGCTGTTCTCCTACTCTGAGGCAAACGGCCGGCAAGGAGTAGGTACAAGGAAATGTAGAGGAGTTTATCTAAATAGGTTTGTTTATTTATGTTATCTGGAAACCGACCTTTGATTATCTCATGCTAGACTGACTACTGGGAGAGAAATATGTTAATTACCCACCAATTGCATTGGTTCCAGGCTTTCAGCATTACATCTGTACTAAATAAAAAGTAGCAACTCCAGCTGGTCGAGATTGCCCACTCTGCTGGCAGTCCACTAGCGGCTCTTACACCACATGACTATGTCTGAGTACTTCTTCCATTTGTTGCTCCACCAGGGTCTGTGGGACAGACCCAACAACACTGGTTCATTACAAGGATGACATTATGCTGAGTTCAGTGAGCAAGACATAGCAAACACACTGGACTTATTGGTGAGACATTTGTTTGCCAGAGGATGGGAAATAAATCCTACTACAATTCAGGGACCTTCTACCTCAGGAAAATTTCTAGGGGTCCAGTGGTGTGGGGCGTGTTGAAATATTCCTTCTTAGGTGAAGGATAAGTTGTTGCATTTAGCCCCTCCTACAACCAAGAAAGAGCCACAATGCCTAATGGGCCTATTTGGATTTTTGAGGCAACACATTCCTCATTTGGGTATGTTACACTGGCCAATTTTTCAAGTGACCCGTAAGGTGCCAGTTTTGAGTGTGGTCCAAAGCAGAAGGCTCTGCAACAGGTCCAGGCTACTGTGCAAGCTGCTCTGCCACTTGGGTCATATGACCCAGCAGATCCAATGGTGCTTGAGGTGTCAGTGCAGATAGAGATGTTGTTTGGAGGCTTTGGCAGGCCCCCATTGGTGAATCCAGCAAAGTCCTCTAGGATTTTGGAGCAAGGCCCTGCCATCTTATGCAGATAACTACTCTCCTTTTGAGAGACAGTTCTTGGCCTGTTACTAAGCTTTGGTGGAAACTGAACATTTGACTATGAGTTGTCAAGTCATATTATGCAACCTAAACCATCTGCCATTAACTGGATACTGTCTGACCCATCTAGCAATAAAGTGGTTCATGCAATGCAGCATTCCATCATCAAATGGAAGTGGTATATACGTGATTGAACTTGAGCAGGCCATGAAGGCACAAGTAAGTTACATAAGTAAGTGGCTCTCATGCCCATGGTCTCCACTCCTGCCACTGAGCCTTCTCTCCCTGAGCCTATACCAGTAGCCTCATGGGGAGTTCCCTATTATCAATTGACAGAGAAAGAGAAGATTCGGTCCTGGTTGACAGATGGTTCTGCACGATATTCAGGAACCACTCAAAAGTGGACAGCTGCAGAACTGCAACCCCTTTCTAAGATATCACTGAAGGACAGTGGTGAAGGGAAATCTTCCCAGTGAGCAGAACTTCGAGCTCTGCTTGAAGGAAAAATGGAAGGAAAAATGGCCAGATGTGTGATCATATACTGATTCATGGGCTGTAGATACTGCTTTGGCTGTATGGTCAGGGACGTGGAAGAAGCATGATTGGAAAATTAATGACAAAGAAATATGGGGAAGAGGTATGTGGATGGAACTGTCTGAGTGGTCAAAAATTGTGAAGATATTTATATCCAATGTCAGTGCTCACCAATGGTAACATTAGCAGAAGATAATTTTAAAAATCAAGTGGATAGGATGATCCATTCTGTAGACACCCTGCAACTTCTTTCCTCAGCCACTGCTGTCATCACCTAATGGGTTCATGATTAAAGTGGCCATGGTGGCAGGGATGGAGGCTATACATGGGCTCAGCAACACGGACTTCCACTCACCTATGCTGGCCTGGCTACGGCCACTGCTGAGTGCCCAATTTGCCAGCAGCAGAGACCAACACTGAGCCCTCGATATGGCACCATTCTTAAGGGTGATCAGTCTGCTTCCTGGTGGCAGGTGATTATATTGGAACACGTTTATACTGGAAAAGTTGGAGGTTTGTCCTTACTGAAATAGACACTCTGGATATGGGTTTGCCTATCCTGCACACAATGCTTCTGCCAAGACCACCATCCGTGGACTCACAGAATGCCTTATCCTCCATAATGGTACTCCACACAGCATTGTCTCTCACCAAGGCACTCCTTTTATGGCTACATAAGTGCAGCAGTGGGGTATGCTCATAGAAATCACTGGTTTTACCATGTTCCCCATCATCCTGAAGTAGCTGGATTGATAGAATGGTGGAGTGGCCTTCTGAAGTCACAATTACAATATCATCTAGGCAACAATACTTTGCAGGGCTGGGGCAAAGTTCTCCAGAAGGCCATGTATGCTCTGAATCAGCATCCAATATATAGTACTGTTTCTCTCATAGCCAGGATTCATGGGTCCAGGAATGAAGGGGTGGAAGTAGAAGCAGCATCACTCACTATTACTCCTAGTGATCTACTAACAAAATTTTTGCTTCCTGTTCCCACAACCATATGTTCTGCTGGCATAGAGGTCTTAGTACCAGAGCAAGGACTGCTGCCACCAGGAGCCACAACAACTATTCCATTAAACTGGAAGTTAAGATTGCCACATGGACACTCTGGGCTCCTCCTACCTTTAAGTCAACAGCCTAAGAAGGAAGTTGCAGTATTGGCTTGGGTGATAAACCCAGGCTATCAAGATGAAATCAGTCTACTACTCCACAACAGAAGTAAGGAAATGTATATATGGAATACAGGAGATCCATTAGAGTGTCTCTTAGTATTACCATGCCCTGTGATTAAAGTCACTGGGAAGCTACAACAGCCAAATCCAGGCAGGACTACAGATGACCCAGACCTTCAGGAACGAATGTTTGTGTCACTCTACCAGGAAAAATGCAAACAAAAAAACAAACCCACAACGTGCTGAAGTGCTTGCTGAAGGCAAAAGGAATACAGAATGGGTAGTAGAAGGTAGTCATCAACACCCACTACATCTGTGTGACCAGCTGCAGAAACAAGGACTGTAATTGTCATGAATATTTCCTCCTTCTATTGTTAAAAACATGTTTGTGCATGTATATACTTGTACCAATAAAATATCTTCATTTTATAGCCTTTCTCTTTTATCATGTGACATAAGATTTATTGACTTCACATCAACATTTAAGTACTGTTAACTTTATGTAATAATATTTGTATTGGGGATTGGTGCATTTTCAGTTGTATGAAGGATAGTTGTATTATGTCACGTGTAATTATGATCTTATTATTTTCTTTATTGAAGATTATGTATGATTTCAGAAGATGTGTGTGGGTCCATGTTGACAAGCATGGACTTGTGATGGTTAATACTGTGTCTCAACTTGATTAAGTTGAAGGATACAAAGTATTGATCTTGGGTGTGTCTGTGAGGGTGTTGCCAAAGAAGATTAACAGTCAGTCAGGGGGCTGGTAAAGGCAGACCCACCTTTAATCTGGGTGGGTACACTCTAATCAGGTGCTAGCCTGGCTAGAGTATAAGCAGGCAGAAAAATGTGAAAAGAGTGACTGGCCTAGCCTCCCAGCCTACATCTTTCTTCTGTGATGGATGCTTCCTGCCCTAGAACATCAGACTCCAAGTTATCCAGCTTTGGAAATTGGACAGGCTCTCATTGCTCCTCAGCCTGCAGATGACCTATTGTTGGACCTTGTGATCCTGTGAGTTAATATTTAATAAACTTCCCTTTATATAAATTTATATTAGTACATTTATATAAATTTATATTAGTACACATATTAACCATGTGTACTAATCTGTACTAATAAGTAATTGTGTAGAAATAAAGGAAATAAGAAAACATAAAATACTTATTTTATACAATATATATCTCTATTATGAAATTAGTCATTATGGTACTTCTATTCCAGTGATGAGTCCATTAGTAACAGACTAAACTGATTAGAGATAGTTTCTTTGTCTTTATTAAGCATGGAGTTAACAGAATTTTTACAGAATGGTTCGAGTTATTTTTTATTATAGAAAATATCATTGGTTTGACAGGCTTAGATATATTTAGGTTTTTAATGGAATTAGGTGCTCTGATGTATTTTTTCCTCTGTGGCAGAAATCTCTTTAAACAAAACAAGTACAAATAAAGCAACATTAATATGCCCCCAAATATTTATTTTCCTTTGAATTTTTCTTTTCTTGACTATAAAATTTTTATCTGGCTTGAGACAAGGTCTCTTCATTGGGCCTCTATCAATATGTTGGTGTAATAGGATTCATGATAATTTTTTTAAATAAATTATTTGGTTAATAGGTCACATTATTTTGACAAAATTTTGAATAGTCAATACACTTCAAAATTTTGAAGAGTTAATAGCATATGCCCACTATAAGAAACAGATTCTGTGTATCATACAGTCCTCGCATTTCTCCTATTTTCAATGAAAACAGACTGATCTAAAAGTAATAACATTTTCTGTGAGAAAAACAATGAGAAAATGCCCAGTATTTATAAAACATCATAGCAAAATTGTAATTACATATCAAATACAAAAATTTCATATGCTGTCTAAAGTCAGACGTATCTGAATTTTGACACACATAATTGTATATTATTTTTTAAGATTGATTTTGTCCATTTTACTGTTAATATATGATAGTAATGGGGTTCAAGTGATCAATTCCATCCAAGTATTTGGTTGTCACAAAGGAAGGCATCTGAATACCTAAAAGAATATAATTTTCTGCTTTTTAACATTCCTTAGGAAGTATGAACAGGTTGGTTGAAATTCTTTCCAACCCCTTCCTCCAGGAAAAACAAGTCATATTTCATGGCATTACCAGTATTAAAAATTAAATGAAAATAAAATTTCAGCAAAACAATGATCACTTATCTATTATTATTTATATTATGTAATTTCCTTTAACTTTCTATTAAAATCACTGGTTAGTTTAAATGATCTGCTTCACATCACTCAACTAAAAACAAAACTTCAATATGTTTTGTACTGCTTCTGAGTAAGTCTATGCTAAGTCTAAACAACTCACAGCAAAAATGAAAATTTCATTCAACCCTCTGTTTAGGCTACATGATGCCAAAATATCAGTTTGATTTTTCTCCATTGGATTGGTGAGATGTTTTAGCATTTTGCACACACAGCCTCAGAATGTATTCAACTACTTACTACCAAATGATTGTATCAGAGGATGAAAATTCATATGCCTACCCGCAGCCATACTGGCAAGAATATATCCTTTGCATAAAGTGAAGCACACTTGTATAATTTTATTATGGTGTGTCAGTAGCAATATTTTATCTTGCACAGGAATTATGAGGACATACTGCAGTCACATAAAACAAGCTTGTTTTATCTAAACCTGATAAATTAAGGTAATTTATTGTGCATAGATTTTGCATGTGTTTAAAACGTCTAGAGCAGGTAATTATATATGCTTTTTTTGAATATGTTGTAATATAAAGATTTTCTTCAATGATGGAATTGTGAGCTCTAGGCTGCAATTTTAAAAGTAAATGTGATGATAGATTTACAATTCAAAGGAACATAAATGAACAGACATGCCCTTAAAAAAACCAGCTGTCTACCTGACTGATCTGAGAGAATGAATATTGAAAACAAACATCTGCCCTGTGGTAGACATTGTGGTAAAACTAATCACACTGAGCATAATGAATTTATTTTCTTTTGTGCTTATTATAAACTTGGCAAACTTTTTCTGGTGTAAATATTTAAATGTAACAATTAGGTGAAACAACAATTCTCCAACATCCAAGATAGTGCCAGGAACATTTCTGGGAATTTTGAGGCCTCTGAGAAAGCTTACTTGCAACCCTTTCAGAATTAGGAACCTCATTGGCCTTAAGTTTCTAATGAGCCTAAGTAAAGAATATAAGTGATGGCAGTGGAGGGCTGTCTGATGCGGCTGCTGCAATCACACCGGCCACTGCAGACAGGGTGTGGAGAGAAGGCAGCCCCTCCTGCAGCCCTCTGCCCTGGGGGCTGCCATAATGGGACGGGGCCACGTTGCCCACTGGTTGGGGAGCAGTGCATCAGGGGAGCAGCTGTTGAGCAGAGAGAGGCTCCAATGCAGACCTGGGGTCTGGGAAGAGAAGTGGGAGTGGTGCCCTGGCCAGTAGGGAAGCCACTGTGCCCACTCTACCTACGGTACCAGATACCTGAACCTCAGGAGGAGGGTCTGTGCATGGCCACCTGGGGCTTCGTCCCTGGTGTCTGCCCCATATTGTGGGGACCACCAAACCTGCCACTCCCAACAGCAGGGCTCAGGCCATGATTTGCTCCATGCTGGGCTGCCCCTGAGCACTGAGGCAACAGAGGTACCTTGTGACATGTTGCCCTTGCCCTGGATGCTGTCCTAGGTCCAACGAAGATCAGGAGTCTGTGCCCCAGGCTGTGAGGGGGCACAGCCTGAGCTGCATGCTCCACAAAGCAGTGGGAGCCAGGAGAAGGCAGCAGCCCCACCTCTCGGGCACAGTTGAAACCACCCAAATCAAGATGCTAGACTCAGGCCTCCCTGTGCTCTTGGGGGCTGGGAGCAGGCAGAAGTCCTATCCCCTAGGCACAGCTGCAGCCACTCAAGGGGTGGTAGACTCAGGCCTCCCTATACTCTTGGGGGCTGGGAGCAGGCAGGGACCATGCTCTCCTTCCCTCATGCAGGTGCAGCACCCAAGTCAGGTTTATAGATCCAGGCTTCCATGTGCTCTTGGGGACCCTTGTAGGCTCGGCAGTGCCTTGTCCTGCTGCATGACCCTCTGCACACTCCCAGCGCCTGCTCCAATCCCAGAGCTGAGTTGGAGCCAAGCCCAGGCACTGTCACAACCCAGACAGTTATACCCATGCTCAGGCCCTACCATGTTGTCACCCTCCAGCCATTGGGTGTCTGAAAAGCATGGGGGGAATGGGAGGTTGCAGAGGGCAGTTTGGTGCTGATCTGCAGGTGCCCTTTGGCATAAGTGGCCTGCACACCATGGTAGGTGGCAGGAGGCAGGCAGGCTCCTTGGTGGAAGGGTGTGGGTCCCCAGTAAAGGCCACACCTTTAGGCCATAGGACTGGGTTGACAGACCCGCCAACCTGAGTGGGGACTTGTGGTGCCTTTTCTGGTCTGCCCATGGCCTCTCATGGACCAATTGGCACACACTTCCTCTCCTCTGAGGAGCTACCCTCTCCAAGGCCTCCTCTCTGCTGAGAACTGCAGATGATGAGATGAACAGCTGTAGAGAGGAACAATCCTCGCACCTATTCTCTCTGCTGAATGATTAACAGTTGTTGGGACCACCTGCCTGCAGAGAGGAGCCAACCTCTCCAGGAACTCCTCTCTGCTAAGAGCTAAACACTTGATGGCACGTCCTGCCTACAGAGAGGAGCTAACCAATGTGGATCTCCTCTGAGCTGTTGTAACACTCAGTAAAGCTTCTCTTCATGTTGCTCACCCTCCACTTGTCTGTATACCTGGTTCTTTCCATTGGTACAATTTGGAGATAGACACAGGACAAGAACTCGGGCAAAGACACCACTGGCCACAGAGGTTTCCAGCCAGAAAAGCAACACCCTAAAGATCTTGTAACGTAAATATTATTGTGGAGTGTAGTGGAAAAAAAAGAAGAGATAAACAAGAATCATAAAGTAACGAGAGAAAAACGGTGGTAGGGAAAAAGTGAGAAGAGAAGACCGGAGAGGAGAAGAGGGAAAGGCATCAGCATGGGCTGGTAGAATAGCATTAACATTCTTAAAGTGTGGTGTAACAAGTAGCCATGGCCTAACCTGTCAAATGAAATCCCCATTATTCTTCTCAAGCCAGTTAAGGAGTATTGGATATAAAGCAAGATTAAATGACTTCCTATGATTCCACGTGCAAAGGTACTCAACTTGCCAATATTCCTTCTTGAATTTACCACTGCTTCCCAAAGCTATCTTGATTACACACTTGCTAGCACCATAATATACTAAAGGCAATTCCTTTAAGTAAGTCTTAAGGTTCTATTTTTTAAGAGCAAAATAAACTAGGCTATAATTAAACATGTTAGAGTTCTACAAGACTCTGGTATCAGAAAATTTCATTAGGGCATGTTATAAGCACCCTATATGGAAAATGAGTGAAGCATAAAAAATTAAATATTGAGGCATGAGTTTACATAGCAAATTTTAGCTAGTGAGGTTCGTGATGCTTAAGAGTACCAATGCACTACATTTATATTTTGTTTCTGTCACATTTTCTTTCAAAAATTGTTTCCAGCTAGCTGACTTTTAACAAGAGTTATAGATGTATGACAATTATTAAAGCAGGGTAAAATAGGCAACAGCCAATAATAGACAGAGGTTAGTGTGGAGGTCGCAGAGAGGTATTTAGCTTACTGTCAATTAAAGAAATAAAAATAATAATGCATTAACTCGAATTATCTAATTAAAGAAGCAGAACAGATTTTCAGATAAGGTGACCTCTCTGACTAGGTCCTTATTTTTGAGATAAATACACTGTAATACTTAATATAAGAAATGTTAGCCATTAAGCATGGTGGCTCATGCCTGTAATCCCAGAATTTTGGGAAACCAAGGCTGTGGATCACGTGCGGCCAGGGGTTTGAGACCAGCCTAGTGAACATGGTGAAACGCCATCTCTCCTAAAATTACAAAAATCAGCTAGATGCGTGGTGCCACATGACTGTAATCCTAGCTACTCAGGAGGCTGAGGCACAAGAATCGCTTGAATCCAGAAGCTGGATATTACAGTGAGCCAAGATCGCACCATTGCAGTCTCTGTCTCAAAAAACAAACAAAAAGAAGTATTAGGCAACGAACTACTGCACTGGATAATTTTACCAAATAAAATATAAGGGCAGACTTTAGAAACTTTTCAATAAATGGTGACCATGGAAAAGAGTAGATAGAAAGTATGAAACTGTGCTTTCATCTGGGAATTTCTACAGGGGAACTATAATAGTATTATTTAAATATGCAGCAATCTGGTAACCTGATTCAATAGAGTGCTATAGCACAGATGTTCCGTATGTCTCTTATTTCAGTGACTTCTAACCAAGATGATCATCAAAATAATCAGGAGGTCTTTAAAAATACTTATGTCCAATTCTGATTCTTCAGTATACTGTTTCAATATGTTTGGGATGGGGCTAAGGAATCCATATTTTAAAAAATTCTTTTGGGTTCTTTTGACTATTTGACATCTTGTTTGCTTTTTCCTCAGAATGCAAACAGTATGTTTACTCCTGATGAAATTATTATGTTACCTGACATTATTTTATGTTTTTTAAATCTTTTTCTGGCTTACAAGAAGATGTATTATAGACATATTTTTTCCAAATGACCTCTAGAACTCCATATTTTCTAAACTTCTTTAAAGTGTGATACAGGAGATCTACCACTGGCCTGAGTTCTTAGAAACTCTATGTAGTGGCATGGCTAAAAAAAAGTTGTCTGAGCAATCAAGTACACCCCTTAAAGAAGAAAGAATAAAATAAATTCTAATGCATTCAATGGCTGAGTAGCCAGGAAATTTACCAAGATTTTGTGTCACTTTATATATGTTATCTCATTTAACCACCAGAGTAATTTGGAGATAGTTATTACCCCCGTTTTATATATGAGAAATCTCAAACTTATAGTGGTTAAGCCTTGCCCAAAGTCACACAGCTTATTAGTGGGGCTGAGATCCAACTATCTTCAAAATCAATAGTTGTTCCACGATTCCATGGCAGTTCTGTAATGCTGGGGTTCAGGGAAGCCCTCAACTCCCCTGAGAGGACGTTTCTCCAGGTTTTTGGTGAAACACAGTGCACTCGTGAAGTAAATACCGGACCCCAAAACAGTGTTTGCAGATAGTGATTTATTTAGGTAGAGAAAGAGAAAAAGGAGAGGAAGAGAGAAAGCTTCCATGAGAGAGAGAGTGTGGAAGGGGACCCCAGACGGGAAATCCAGGAGAGAGAAAGACAGCTTCCGTGAAGGGAGCATTCATGGAAGGGGATCCGAACATGGAGGCTGAGGGGTTGTGGAAGAAGGGGACTTTTAACCTGGGAGGAATTCCCACCTTCTCCAAGACCCCTGGCTCAATGAAAGTAGTTCCTATAAACTTCCACTGGAGTGACTGACTTGAGACCTATTCCCGTGCCTGTGAAAATTAAACAGAAACCGTCAAATCTCCTGGATAGAGAGAGATGGGAGGGGTGCATGATACTGGGAAGTTCTTGACCTTAAAACTACATCCCCCTGTGGACCGGGAAAGAGAACACATTCCCTCAGTTCTATGGAAGATAATGTGTTTTGCCACATACTGTGAGTTCAATGATGATAAGTGACAGCATGGTTTAAAATTAGAGCGAAACAGGTTGACTATGGTCAGTACTAATTGAATTGTACATTTTAAAATAACTAAGAGTATACTTAGATTGTAACACAATGGATAAACTCTTGAAGTGATGGATACCCCATTTACCTTGATGTGGTTTTTATGCAATATATGCCAGTATCAAAATACCTAATATGCTCCATAAATATATACACCTACTATGCACTCACAGCAATAAAAAATAAATAAAAAATAATAGTATACTTAGATTGTAACATAAGGGGTAATCTCTTGAAGTGATGGCTACTCCATTTACTTTGATGTGGTTATTACGCATTGTATGCCTTCATCAAAATATCTTATATACCCCATAAATATATACACCTATTACACAACAACAAAAATTAAAAATAAATAAAAAGTATATGGTGCTCCTATATGTTAAAAGCTAAAATAAAATTTTAAACATTAGGTTTATTTATGAATAACTTGCTTTCTAAACCTATTGTAACTAAGATAGTTTCTCCATAGTTGTTCTGCTACAAAAACCTTAGGAAAGATTATCCTTTGATCATTTACAAAGGTAATTATTGCCTTCATGCCATTGAGAAATGGATCAAACCGATAATATCCAGGCATTAAAATAAAAAACACACAGCAAATAACAACCCTGACTGAAAAAAAATAAATTAAAAAAGTAATCTCAAAATCCCATTAATAAACAATTACCAAAGAGCCAAAATTTAAATTGATCTTGTTAATTGTGTTTATCTCAGCATGAATCCATGTCAGAAAGCCTAGAGCCAATGTATTTTGTTGAAAGTACTATTGGCACAGCAGGCCCTAAACATAAAGAGGATGCTTGTTATTATGGGGCTGCAACTGTGAGAGGACACTAACAATAGACTGAATAATTAATATTATATCTTAATCTAAAAATGCTGCATTATAAAGCTTTTTTTATGTCCAACAAAATTCCCTAATACCATTCATTTTTCTTAATACTACTTGAATTCAGCATTTATAATCTCTTTAAAGTAAAAACTGTCATAGTTTAGGGTCATTGCCTACTTGTTGTATTCAGGATTATAACCCTAGGGTATTTATCTTTATTAATTAATATAAAAATGATTTTCCCTTTGGATACATCACTGAATCCCTATAGTCTAACAATATAAATGGAGCCCTCTAACCTGAGAAGTAAGAATGAAAATACTTGATAGAATTTCCAGTTGAAGATGATAAACAGCACATATTTATGTTTTTTTTTTCAAAATCCCTCTGATTAATAATAATGAAGTACTAAAAACATGAAGTCCATACATTTGTTGAATGACATAACTGAATGCCCAATGAGAGGCATCAGAAGACCAGAGCCTTGACATATTTCTGGAACATGGAGAAAGGTGGTACCATATTGATGGATAATATAGAATGGAGAGAACAACAGCTTAGGGCATGCATAGTGTGCTGCAGAAGAGGTTAGAGTTGCTTATCATCAGAGAAGTAGAAAGGAAATAGAATTATAAAACAACATGATTGATGGTCCACAGCATTTGTCTCCAAGGCTGTGTGTGCTCATCCCAGGCAATACACAGGATTATTTCATATGGCACAGAAAAATGTTAAAATTTCCAGTTTTACTATTTTCTATCAAAAATAAGAAATGTATTATGTTTATCAATATTTTATAAAGAGATTTATAGTAATCTATGTATGTGACATATAATAAAATACTATAAAAAAATAAAATGTCATAAAATGATTGATTTTTTTTTTTGAGACTGGTAGCGTCTGTAAACTGGCTATGGCCATGTAGGTCAGCATCACCTCTGTATAAGCAGTATTGGCCTTCATCAGCATGTTGAGGCTGAAGTGCTATTTTCCAACGAAATGAGAAACATGCCAGGAAGAGGATGGTGCTTTTATTATGGTAGCTGATATTCCAGAGAAGAACCATCCTCATTTGTTTTCTGCCATAAAAACGAAAATATAGCGACTAGTTTGAAGTTATATCTGACTTCCTTTCAGGATGGAAGCCTGTGAGAAAAAACTACCTCAATAATGTCAGAAAAATTGCTTGGTAGCTACCTGTAATGATACGTCAAGTGCATCTCTTATGAGTATGAATGGAAAACCAAGCATCATCAGACATTTGAGAAAAGATAGAAGCAAACACACACACACACACACACACACACACACACACACACACATACACAATATTCCAGGGATAACTTGGAAGCAAATAATAATAAATTTTAAAATTTATTCTAATTAATATTCTTGGGAGAATCAAAAGTAGGATCCCCAGATTTATAAAGTGAGAATACGTTCCTATAAGAAAAGAGTAGTTGGAAATCAGGAAATGGAAGTTTCAATTTTATTAAAATTAGAATATCAATAGAATAAATTCAGATTAAATAGAAAATGAGTTGCAAAAATATCGGACATCATAATGAAACTTTTATTGGGAAATAGCAAGAATCGCATGACAGTCATTGGTAAATGAGTATCTGTTAAAAAGAAAAGAAAAAGTATAATGCATGATAAGTATTTTACAAGAGAATAATTTATGGATCAAATTATTAGGTAGGTGTTTTGAGAAACAGATGAAGCCTTCATAATTTTTGCAAAAATTGCCTATTTTATTTTTGTTACACAGAATTTAAATGAGGAATATCATAGAATATCATCTTATAATTTGCTTGGGGAAATTCTGTACACATTTCTCCTTATAAATCAATGCATTTTCATTCTTTTTTTGCTCTAAAAAATTAATGCGGGAAAGGTGGCACACTCTTGTAATCCCAGCTACTCGGGAGGCTGAGTTGGGAGAATCACCTGAGTCTAGGAGGTTGAAACAAGAGTGAGCCGTGATCGTGCCAGTGTTTCCCAACCTAAGTGACGGGAGTGAGACCCAGTCTCAAAAAAATGTGTATTTTAAATTAAAACATCAATTTTGTTCAATACAAGATTAAATAAACAAAAGTTTTAGGTTTCTTTTCCAAAGCAAAGTCTCAATAAAATATTTTCCATTTTTATCAAGACTATAAATTTTTGGTTTATGTTTTAAGTATTTTTAACATAAGCAGAGTTTATTTTAAAATATGGATAAAGAAGTCTCAGAATAATATGATTTAAGAATTTGGATAATCTTAGTTATTAGGCAATTAAGGCATATATTATTATGTCAACAATCCAAAAGGAGGAAAAAATCTGGTCTTTTATGACATAAAAAAGAAGCTCCACAAAACTGTAATAATCTAAATATGAAGCAAACTAAAATATGGCATGAATCTGAACCTTAAATGGGGTATAAAATAAAATAATTCCTTTGACTTTGATGCTTGAAGCATCTGCTTTTAGGAAGCTATATCCAATTTTTGTGGATCCACTCATGTTACTGGACTCTATGATGAGTAATAGCTACATAACTACAATATGAAAAAGTGTAAATATACATATTTATATAGTTTTCACAATTTATAGGTAAATATGGACATTTTAATTATATTTAAATTGCAGGATTAATAGGTTATAAATCAACAATATATTTTAAAAGTTCACATTGACTCAAATAGAGATGCAAAAGGAGGGATAAAAATTGTACTGACTTTCTCATCTGACTTATAAAGGAGTCAATGGTTATCAATTAAAATTAGCAAATTGAGAAATCAGGCTTTATAAAGATAACCAGTAGGAGAATAATAAAACCGATAGGTAGTTAACAGATATTGGGAAGTTCAAAAGACCTTAGTACTCCAGTTAAGCTCAATTGTTCAAATAAAATACAAGTTTCTGAATATTATTTCTAGTTATTGTGAAAATGACCAGAAACAGAAAATAAATGGCAATTAAGTAATAAGCCTGATGATGTGAGGAGGGGGTGAATTTTCTAAAACTTCTAATTTAGTACTATTTTGTACTTTGGAAAATGTACTTCTGTGTGCATATGTTGTTTTCTTTTCCTTCTTACCTGCCAATTCCATCCTCCCAAAAGCAACCAATTATGAAAATTAATAGTATCCATTCATATTCTTTTTCTACTAATTCTCTCTCTCTCTCTCTCTCTCTCACACACACACACACACACACACACAATTACACCTGCTCACAAAAGTTGTTCTTGCTGCTGTATTTTAAATTCAAATGGGAATATACTATTCTCATTACTCTGCAATTTGATTTTTTGATTCTATAATTTTTGAAATATATCCTGATCAAGATGTACATATAACTCACTCTTTTTATTGGCTGCACAATATTCTGTTCAATAGAAAGACTCAGGGCTAATATTGTTTATCTGTTGAGACTTATCAATACCTGTGTTATACTGATTGCTAAATCCTTTGAATATTGCCACTGAATAAACGATAGTTTATTCCACTAATTCACTATTGTACATTCAGGCTACCAAAATGCTGAAAAAGATCTCACACACACACATACACACACACACATGCATGCATAGCTATGTCTATATGTACATGCATACTAGTACTTTCATTTTTCTTGTAGGTAAAATTCTTAAAAGAGTGATTTCTTGACCAAATAATATGTATACATTTATTTTATTAGTTACTGCAAGATTTTCTAAGTCATGCATTTCACAATGCCACCAGCATTAATGAGAGTGTCTTTTTGCATATTTGGCAATACTGGATGGCAATACTAGATGTTACTCATATTAATTTTTACCATCAGGCATGAATAAAAAAATACAGTGATTTTCCCTGAGCACTCATGATATTGAATGTTTCTTCAAATAAATGTCTGCATTTTAAATTTTCTTTTTCTCTGAATTGGCTGTTCATAATCTTTATGAATTTTTCTATTTAGTAATTAGTTTTTTCCTTTTTCATAAGCATATGATCTTTTGACTAGTCATATTAACTCATTAACACCAAACTTAGAAAATATTTGAGACATACTTATACTTTAAAAATCATTTATTGTCTAAAATTCAAATTAAACTGGGATTACTCGAGACTACTCAGTTTGTTATTTGAATTTTATGATATTTTTTCCCCAAAAATTAGGGCACTGAATTTGTTAACCATTTTAAAGGCTTTTATTTTTCTGTCTTGTTTAAGTAGGTTTTTACCTTTTCCATAGTAATCTGAGCATTTCCTAAGTTTTTGCAAAATATTTTAATTATTTTACTTGTTACATTTAGTATCTGTAAATTATGCTCTGTCAACTGAATTGAAATGTCAAAACTTTTTTAAGTAAATTATGCTCTGTCAACTGAATTGAAATGTCAAAATTGTCACATTTTAATTTTCAATATTTCTTAGATCTATTTTTACACTATTATGCTCCACAACGAATCTGTCTATTCTTATCCACCTAACTTTAGAGTAACATAGCTATCTGATATAGAAGGTTTTAAATCAGTAATACTATTTTGCTAATTTTACTATAATTTTATTAGTATTTAATGATATATATTGTTCCATGTAAAATTTATATTATTTAATTCAATTTTAAAACATTAGAATGAGAACAATGTGTATATTTAATGTGGAAAAAATTGAGGTTTTCATGACATTAACTATCCCTAAGAAGAAAAATACTGTACATTTCCATTAGTTCTGGTGTTTTTAACGTCATCCTATAAGATCTGATTATTTAATTATGTTATCTTTTCTGATATATTTTCACATATCTTAAAATTTACCTCTTTACAGTGTTCTATCCAGAAATTTTAGTGTATTCACAAAGATATACAACCATAACCACTAATTAAAAAAAATCCCAGTTTAATTTGAATTTTAGACAAACAGTAAATACTTTTTAAAGTATGTCCCAAATATTTTCTAAGTTTGGTGTTAATGAGTTAATATGCCTTAGCCAAAAGATCCTATGCATATTAATAAGGAAAAGACTAATTACCAAATAGAAAAATGCATACATATTATGAACAGCCAATTCAGAGAAGAAGAAAATTTAAAAATACAAACATTTATTTGAAAAAATATTCAATATCCTGAGTGATCAGGAGAAAGGTCTTAGAGAAAACTAATAAAATCATTACGAGTTCCTTAATTTCCCTCAACCAGCTTCCCCTGCAATCACCTTAATACATAACAATAGTAAAATGATCAAAACCAGTAAATTAACATTGGTATAATGCTATCAATAAACTGCAGAACTTACGTTGATTTTACTTGCATTTTAACTGATGTGCTTTTTCTCTTCCAAGATTCCCTCTTGTGCTTCATTACCTCCAGTATGGCATACTTCCTCAATCTTTCTATGCGTTCCTTGACACTGACACTTTTGAAGAACACCGATCAGTTATTTTTTTGACATACATGTATTTGTTTTTTCTTTTGTAAGTTACAAAACAAAGTGAAGAAATCCTGATGTCACTTATACTTGGCAAAGGAATACCCTTTATGTACACAGAGAGCTGCAAAAACAAATGATGAAACTCATAAGTCTACGGGGTATTTACATCTGGAGTTTCTTCCTTCACAGTGTAGATAGACAAAAGCAATTGAAAATACAATGTGCTTCCTTATATTTATTCTTGTGCACTCTTCAGAATATTCAGCCAGAGTATCAGAAACTTATTTTTTTATGCATCTGAATTAAACAACTCAGGATGGACCTGAATGGGTAATGATTAACATTCTATAAAGACTGAAATATAGTAATTAAACTGATTAAAGAATAATTCTTACATCTGAAAAGGAGTAAAACATGAATATGAAAATAACCATGTTTGCATTTTCAGAGAATGACTCCTCTTGTTAGATTTTTTGCTCCAAAATAAATTGTAGAGTTATTAAACTGGTAGTCATCCTTTTAAGAAGACTGAAATTTTAAAACATTATAATGATGTACTATAGAGAGATTTCATAAAAGTACTATAATCACATTACTGTTTAGATGGGAAATGATTGCCTATTATAAAAAATAAGAGTAACATAGCTTAAAAACAAAATCATGATCAGAGAAGGTCTACTTTACAGAAAACAGACTATTAGAAAAGTATCTTCAGGCAACCTTCCCCCTCGATTTAGTACAGTAAATTACTCTCTTTGTTCAATGTCTATTAAGTGAATTAAACTATAATCATGTAATTTTTTTCTACTTTGATATGAAGTAAATTGTTACCTTAGGGAATCTGGGTTTGTTTCCATTTTTATCTGAGATTAAATTCCCATCAAATAAAAATTAAAATTTTAAAGTATACAGTTCATTGCTGTTTAGTATATTCATAAAATTGTGGAAACAAGACCCAACAGCACTATCTAGTTCTAGAACACTTCCACTACGTCAAAGAGAAACCCTAACCTATAAGCATTCAGTCTAAATTGCATTATCTATGCATCGCCTTCCAATTCCAAATCGAATTTCTGTCTGTATGTATTTGCTTATTCTGGATATTTCACATAAATATCTGGCTTATATTACTGTGAATATTGTTTTCTATGTTCAGTCATTTTGTGACATATAAGAGTACTTCTTTTCTACTTATGAATAAATAACATCCCGTTGTATCAAAATATAATATTTTGTTTATTCATTCCTCAGTTCATGGGTGTTTGGATTATTTACACTTTTTGATTACTATGAATAATGCTGCTCTGAACATTCATCTGCAAGCTTTTCTAAGGATATATTTTCATTACTTTTGTGTATATATCTAGTAGTAGAAATTCTGGCTTACATGATAATTCTACACTTAAAGTTTTAAGGATTCACCAACAAAATTGCTACAATGACCGCACTATTCTACATTCCTACTAGCAATGTAAGAGAGTTCCAATTTCTCCACTTTCTCATCAACACTTAGATATGCAGTGATGTTTCACTGTGGTTTTGATTTGCATTTTCCCATTGATTAATGATGCTGAACATCTTTTTATGTTCTTATTCTCTGTTTATATATCTTATTTGGATAAAAGTTTATTTAGATCATTTGCCCATTTTTACATGTTGGGTTATTTTCCTTTTTATTGGTAAGATATGAGTACTTTATATATTTTAGACACTAAACGTTTATTAAATACATGTTTAGCAAATATTTTCTCCCACTTTGTGAATTGTCTTTTGACTTTCTTAATAGTGCCATTTGGTGTGCAAAATTTTAAAGTCCAATTTACATTGACTTTAAGTATTTCATATAAATATCTGCCTAATATTACTGAGAATAATGTTTTCGGTGTTTAGTCATTTTGTGACATGTAAAAGTATATATTTCATGTTTCTCAATAAATAATATCCCATTATAGCAATATATAACATTTTGTTTTTCCTTTGTTATGTGTGCTTTTCGAATAATATTTGAGAAATGATTGCCAAAACCAAGATCACACCTATGTTAGCCCTATGTTGTTCTCTAAGTGTTTTTCAGTTTTTGCTCTTACATTTATGTCTTGAATGCATTTAAAGTTAATTTTTATATAGGGTTAATTAGTGATCCAACTTTATTCTTTTGCATGTGGATATCCAATTGCCCCTGTACCATTTCTTGAAGGACTATTTTTCTCCCTTAAAGTATTTCATCAACTTTGGTGAAAATCTAATACAATGATACTGAAGGATTGTTTCTAAATGATCAATTCCATTCCAGTTATCTATATTCATATCCTTATGCCAGTACCACACTGTACTGTTTATTGTTGCTTTGTAGTTACTTGAAAAATCACAAATGTAACTCCATTAACTCTATTCTTTTTTTTAAATATAGTTTTAGCTATTCTTTGTCTCTTGAACTTCCACAGAATATTTAGAATTGGAGTGTTAATTTCTGCAAAGACATTTTCAGCATGTTTACTAAGGTTTTAGCTATTGTTTCTTTGAATATTTTTCCTGCTTCTTTCTTATTTTGCTCAATATATCTGTCATCCCCCACCCCACATAATATGCACTTGTTGCACTTTAAAGGTGTTTCTCAGTTCTCTGAGTCTCTGTTCATTTTCTTTATTCTATTTTCTCTCTGTTTGCTTGGATTGCATTGATCTGTATTGATCTAATATGTATTGATCTACCTCTACATCTTCTAATTCTTTGTTATGCTAGTTCAAATCTATCATTAAGCCTAATTAATTTTTCATTTTGTTTAAGGTACTTTTCAGCTCCAGAATTTCAATTTTTTAAATAATTTCTAACTTGTTATCAATATTCTCTATTTTATGAGACACTTTCTTTATACCTTACTTCTTTAAGCCTCGTTTCCGTTAGGTCTTTGGACATATTCATGATGGCTATTTTGAAGTTGTTGTTTATAAAATCTGATATATGGTCTCCCCCACAGGCAGATTTTGGTTTTAGCAGGACTCTCTGAATGTCTCCTTCTGTGATCACTAATTAAGCCATCTGCTTCATTTGTATTATACTCCACCTATTTGACTCCACCAATTACTCTCTGATTTCTCGTTTTGATTTTGGTTTTGACTTTTAATTTTTCATTGTGAATTAACAAATTATAGTTGTACATTTGTGGGGTAAAAAATGATGTTATGATTTATGACTAATATTTATGTGTAATAGTTAAACTAAGTAGCATATCCATAACCTCAAATACTAATTATTTTTTTAAATTGTGGGAACGTTTGATAATGTTCTGGGGCACAAATTCCTCACCTAAAACAACTAAATTCACAAACCGGTAAGTTTTGAGGCAATCTTTGAGTTTTTTCTGATCCTAGGTGGGTTCTTCTTGGCTGTTTCTTTCCGGTAAACTAGATGGCCCATGGTTTAGTTTGTCGCTCTTAATTAAGAGGAACTATTATTTTGGACAGTGTCCTTAGGTTTGAACTTCCACACATTTCTATCTCAAATAAAATAAGGTCCTTTGCCAAAAGCCTCAGAGCCTTCTTGTTTTTTTTAAGATGGAATTTTGCTATTGTTGCCCAGGCTGAAGTGCAATGGCGGGGTCTCAGCTCACTACAGCCTCTGCCTCCCGGGTTCAAGCAATTCTCCTGCCTCAGCCTCCCGAGTAGCTGGTATTACCAGTGCCCGCTACCACGCCTGGCTAGTTTTTGTATTTTTAGTAGAGACAGGGTTTCACCATGTTGGCCAGGCTGGTCTCGAACTCCTCACCACAGGTGATCTGCCCACCTCGGCCTCCCAAAGTACTGGCATTACAGTTCTGAGCCACTGCGCCCAGCCCCAGAGCTCTTTTTAAATGAAATACCTGTTCCCCATGAGAAAAATCTTGAGCCACTACTCTGGGCACTGAGCCAGGTAGTAGCCTCCAATATTTTTTACCTTCCTTTCTTGGAATACAAATTCTCCCCTACAGGTAAGCTGGACAAAGGATGAGTGGCGCCTCAGTATTCTCTGCCTACTACATATGGAGTAGAGCCTCTGTCCTATGGTTAAGGGTTGGGTAAAGAAAGGAAGACCCTGAACTCTCATCTGTATTCACCAGGAGTTTAGCTTCTTCAAGTTGGACTTTTAGGGAATCAGAAATTCTGACAGACTATCCATTTCGGTGAGATATGCGGGGGGTGCACTTTACTGGGAGCCGAGAGGATAGTGAGCCCTGTCATTCTGGTCCCATCTTCCCAGAGTGGTAATTCCATCAACTTGAGCTGGGAGCTGTGGTGGATCATGACTCAAATGCCACAGACATTCCCTTTTCATAACGTATTTTAGTATTATTTTCCTTGGGCTGCTGTAACAAAGTACCACGAAGTATCAGAGACTGAATGCCTTAGAAGAAATGTATTATCTTACAGTTCTGGAGGCTAGATATCTGAAACAAGATGTCAGCAGGGATTTTTTCTTCTGAAAGTTGTGAGAAATAATCAGTTTCATGCCACTCTTCTAGCGTTTTGTTTGCTGAAGTCGTTGACACTCCTTGCCATATAGAAGCTTCATCTCAATCTCTTTCTTCTTCTTTTCTTTTTTTCTTTTTGAGACAGGGTCTCACTCTGCTACCCAGTGCAGTTGTGCAATCTCGGCTCACTGCAGTATTGAGCTCCCAGATTTAAGCAATCCTACTGCTTCAGCCTCCCAAATACCTAGGACTACAGGTGAGTGCCACTATGCTTGGCTAATTTTTGTATTTTTTGTAATGACAGGGTTTCACCATGTTGCCCAGGCTGGTCTCAAACTCCTGGGCTCAAGTGATCCACCCACTTTGGGTTCCCAAATTGCTGGTAGTGTTTACATGTGTTCTTCTCTGTTTCCAAAATCACAATCATTCTTTTAGTAGAGACACAAATCATTTTAGATTAGGGGCTACCCTGATGAATTCAAATTAAATAACTGCATCTTCAACAACCTCATTCCCAAATACAGTCACATTCTGACGTATGGGTGTTAAGTCTTATACTGGTGAATTTTGGGAGAACACAATTTAATCTATGACAATATATTTTCATGAATTAATGCTTATTTGCTGTATACTTTTAGGATAATTTCTAGAAAGTTGAAATTGTTGTTTATTTTCATAATTTTCAGCAGCTTTGTTTGTTTCACTGGGGAATACATCCACAGAGCTCCTAGTGCTACCTCCCTGGAAATGCCATTCTGTGGAGCAAAATTTTAGGGAGAAAACACAACTTATACAATTTAGAAAAAATAATTAAAAATTCAAGATTTAACCAAAAAGACATTTGGGAAATCTTTCATTAATAAGGAAATGTTTCACCACACTCATTGATCATTACAGTTAATTAAGGTTGTGTTGGACAAACAAACATGAAAGACATTTATTTGATGAACCTTTTCAATTGGGCTTATTGATAGACTTATGTGGTTAAGTGGTAGAAAAAATATTCCATCCAACCCACCATCATAATTTTCAGAACTAAATCTATCCTCTTAAGTTTCTAGGGTTAATGCATATTTTTATTCACCATGCTGTGCTACATGACATGATTGAATTATTCTTCATTGCAGAATTATTCTTAACAATAAAGTTAATCTATTGACTACTGTTGATGTTCAACAATAGCTTACATTTCTTCATATTAAATCATAATTGTGTCTCTAAGATGAGCTTTTCAGAAGAAAACATACATTACAAATTCCATAGAAGATGATAAATTACCGCAATAACACCAAATCAATTATAACAAAGTTACATATATGTTTAGCATCTTTTTGAGACACAGCCATTATATGTTTGCTTTATTTCTGTATTGTTAGATTTTTTATATTTGGCAAGATAAATTAATAAAATGGTTATAATTTAAAAAAACAGCACGTCATGGGAAAGTATCACCATCCAGTATGGCATAGTTGCTTTAAAATGTTTGATAAAATATGAGCTAAAATAATATTTAAGATTGGCCTATATATGGGCATTGTAAATAGAAACTACTACATTTGTCAATATTGTAAAGCCTTTTACTCTAAAGTATTTTCAAATATACTTTCTCTTACAGAATTTCATTGCCACTGATGGCTCTATGGCACATTCCAGTAATACCAACAAAGTTTTACAGCGTCTTAAGTCAAGTGGTAGGGACTATTTTTCTATCCTTTGAACACAGGATGGTCATGTGCCTTCTATGATCCCATAAAACACAAGCAAATAAGCAGGAAGTTAAAAAGCATTATCACATTAGGTCTTGATTTCTTACTGCATTTAGAATCCAGAGACTTTCATATGAAGAAGCTAGAACTAGGAAACCACATTAACACACACACACACACACACACACACACATTTCGGTAAAGTCTGTCAGCTGCCATACATCTGAGTGAGATCATTCATTTTTATTTTTTTAATTTTTATGTTAGGTTCAGGGGTACATGTGCAGGATTGTTACATAGGTAAATTGCCTGTCACTGAGTTTTGGTGTAAAGATTATTTTGTTACCCAAATAGTAGGCATAATATCCCATAGTGAGTTTTCCAATCCTCCACCCTCAGGTAGGCCTCAGTGTCTGTTGTTCTATTCTTTGTGTCCATATGTACCCAAAGTTTGGTTTCTACTTGTAAGTGAGAACATCCAGTATTTGGTTTTCTGTTCTCGCATTAGTTCTCTTAGGATAATGGCTTCCAGCTCCTTTCATTGTTGCTGCAAATGGCATGATCTCATTTTTTATGGCTACATAGTATTCCCTGGCATATATGTACTACATTTTCTTTGTTCAGTCTACCATCGATGGGTGTTTAGGTTGATTAAGCGTCCTTGCTGTATTTTATTTCTGTCTCTTGCCTGATTTCTCTGACTAGGACATTTAGCATTCTGTTGAATAGAAGTGGCGAGAATAGTACTGTAATGAACATACAATAGTGCTATGAACACTCAATAGTGCTGTTGAGAATAGTGCTGTAATGAGCATAGGTGTGGATGTTTCTTTATGGTAGAACAATTTACATTCCTTTGGGTATATACCCAGTAATGGGATTGTTTCATCAAATGGTAAATTCTATTTTAAGTACTTTGAGGAATTGCCAAGTTGCTTTCCATAATGGCCAAACAAATTTACATTCTCACTGACAGTATATAAGCATTCCCTTTTCTCTGCAACATCACCAGCATGTTATTGCTTTACTTTTTAATAATAGCTATTCTCAATGATGTGAGATGGAATCTCATTATGGTTTTAATTTGCATTTTTCTAATGACTGGTGATGTTGAGCATCTTTTCATATGTTTGTTGGCTGAATGCATGCCTTCTTTTGAAAAGTGAGCATTCATGTCCTTTGCCTGCTTTTTAATGGAGTTGTTTGCTTTTTGTTTGTGACACAGTTTAAGTTCCTTATTCATTATGGATATTAGATATTTGTCAGATGCAGTTTATGAATATTTTCTCCCATTCTGTAGGTTGTTTGTGTATTCTGTTGATAGTTTATTTTGCTGTGCATAAGCTCTTTAGTTTAATTAAGTCCCATTTGTCAATTTTGCTTTTGTTTAAATTGTGTTGGGCATCTTTGTCATGAAATCTTTGCCAGGGCCTATGTCCATAATAGTACTTCCTTAATAATTTCCCAGGGTTTTTATATTTTTAGGCTTTACTTTTAAGCCTTTAATCCATCTCAGGGTAATTTTTGTGTATGGTTTAAGGAAGGAGTCCAATTTCAATCTTCCACAAATGGCTAGCCACTAATCCCAGCACCATTCATTGACTAGAGAGTTCTTTCCCCATTGGTTGTTTTTGTCGACTTTGTCAAATTTCAGGTAGTTGTATCTGTGAGGCATTATTTCTGGGCTCTCCATTCTTTTCCATTGGTCAGTGTGTTTGTTTTTGTGCCAGTACCATGCTGTTTTATTTACTGTAGTGTTGTAGTACAGTTTGAAGTTGGGTAATGTGATGTGTCTGGCTTTATTCTTTTTGCTTAAGATTATCTTAGCTATTCAGGCTTGTTTTTGGTGCCATATTAATTTTAAAATAGTTTTGTTTTAATTGCATGAAGAATGTCATTGGTAGTTGATAGGAATAGCATTGATTTGCTTTGGGCCACATGGATAATATAATAATATAGACTCTTCCCATCTATGAGTGTGGAATATTTTTCCATTTTTTTTTGTTTCATCTCAGATTTCCTTCAACAGTATTTTCTAATTCTTATAGTGGAGATATTTTACCTCCCTTGTTAGCTGCATTGCGAGGTATTGTATTCTTTTTTGTCAACTTTGTATGGGCTTGCATTCTTTATTTGCCTCTCAGCTTGGATGTGGTTGATGTGAAGAAATGTTACTGATTTTTTTACATTGATTTTGTTTCTTAAAACTTTGCTGAAGTTGTTTATCAAATCTAGAAGCATTTGGTCAAAGATGATAAGGTTTTCTAGATACAGATTTATACAGTCTACAAAGAGAGAGAGTTTGACTTTCTCACTTTCTATGTGGATGAATTTTATTTCTTTCACTTGCCTGATTGCTCTGACTAGGGCACCTAGTACTCTGCTGAATAGAAGTGGTGAGAATGAGCATTATTGTATTGTTCTGATTCTCAAGGGGAATGCTTCCAGTTTTTGCCCATTCAGTATGATGTGGTTGTGGGTTGGTTATAGTTAGCTCTATTTATTGTGAGGTATGTTCATCCAATACCTAGTTTATTGAGAATTTTTAACATGAAGAGATGTTCAACTTTAAAGAAAGAATTTTCTGCATCTATTGGGATGAATAGGTGGTTTTTGTTTTTAGTTCTTTGTTTATGGGTTGAATCACATTTATTGATTTGTGTATATTGAACTAACCATGAATTTCAGGAACAAATCCTACTTGATAGTGGTGGATTAGCTCTTTGATATGCTGCTGGATTTTGGTTTTCTAGTATTTTATTGGGAATTTTTGGATCTATGTTCATCAAAGACATTGGCCTAAAGTTGCTTTTTCAGTTGTGTCTCTACAAGGTTTTATATAAGTATGATGCTGACCTCCTCCTTCTCTGTGACTTTTTGGGAATAGTTTCAATAGGAATGGTACCAGCACTTCTTTACACATCTGGTGGAATTTGGCTATGCATCTGTATGGTCGTGGGCTTTTTCTGGTAGGGAAGCTTTTATATTACTGATTCAATTTCAGAACCGATTATTGATCGGTTCAGGGATTCCATTTTTCCCAGTTCAATCTTGGGAGGTTTTATGCTTTCAGAAATTAATCAATTTCTTCTAGGTTTTCCAGTTTGTATGCATAGATGTGTTCATAATAGTCTGAGTTTCTTTTTGTTTTTGTTTTTGTTTTTTTTTTGCATTTGTGTGTGTTCAGTGGTAATGTCCTCTTTGTCATTTCCAATTGTGTTTATTTGGATTGTCTTTCTGTTTTTATTAGTCTAGCTGGCTGTTAATCAATCTCATTTATTATTTATTAAAAAAAACACCTCATGGATTTGTGGATCTTTTGTATGGTTTTTTGTGTCTCAATTTCCTTCAGTTAAGCTATGATTTGAGTGTGTCTCTTGTCTTCTGCTATCTTTGGGGTTGGTTTCCCCTCGTTTCCCTATTTCCTCTAGGGATAATGTTAGGTGGTTAATTTGAAATCTTTAAAGTTTTGAATCTGTATGTTTGTGGGCATTTAGCACTATAAAATTCCCTTCTAATACTGCTTTAGATGTGTCTCAGACATTCTGGTATGTTGTTTGTTTTTACTTACTAGTTTCAAAGAATTTCTTGATTTTTGCCTTAATTTTATTATTTTCCCAAAAGTCATTCAGAAGGAACTTAATTTCCATGTAATCATATGCTTTTGAGGGGTTTTCTCAGTATTTATTTCTATTTTTAAAACATGTTTAAATATTCAGTTTATTGGTATTTAGTACATTTACATTGTTTTGCAACCATCATCTCCATCCATAACCACTACTTTCTTATTTTTGAAAATTGAAACTCCATTCCCATTAAATAGTAACTCCCCATTCCCCTCTACCAGGCCTTGGCAATTACCATTCTACATTTTCTATCTATGAAATTTGACTATTTTAGTTACCTAATCCATATTGTTGCATGTGTCAGAATCTTTTTTTTAACTATTATTTTACTTTATGTTCCGAGATACATATGCAGAACATGCAGGTTTGTTACATAGGTATACATGTGCCATGGTGGTATGCCACACCTATCAACTATTCATCTAGGTTTTAAGTCCCACATGCATTAGGTATTTTTCCTAATGCTCTCCCTTCCCTTGCCCCCCACCCTGCAATAGGCCCTGGTGTGTGTTGTTCTCTTCTCTGTGTCCATGTGTTCTCATTGTTCAACTCTGACTTATGAATAAGAACATGCAGTGTTTCCATTTTCTGTTCCTGTATTAGTTTGCTGAGGATGATGGCTTCCAGGTTAATCCATGTCCCTACAGAGGACATGATCTCATTTTTTTTTATGGCTACATAGTATTCCATGGTGTATATGTATGACATTTTCTTTATCCAGTCTATCACTGATGGGCATTTGGGTTAGTTCCATGTCTTTGTTATTATGAATAGTGCTGCAATAAACATATGTGTGCCTGTGTCTTCATAGTAGAAGGATTTATATGTCTTTGAGTATATACACAGTAATGGGATTGCTGGGTCAAATGTTATTTCTGGTCTAGATCCTTGAGGAATAGCCATACTATCTTCCACAGTGGTTGAACTAATTCCCACCAATAGTGTAAAAGCATTCCTATTTCTCCACAGCCTCACCAGCATCTATTGTTTTCCTGACTTTCTAGAAGTTATCATCCTGACTGGCATGAGACAATATCTCATTGTGGTTTTGATTTGCATTTCTATAATGATCAGTGATGATGAGCTTTTTTTCATATGTTTGTTGGCCCCATAAATGTCTTCTTTTGAGAAGTGTCTGTTCATATACTTTGCCCACTTTTTCTGATTTCTATTTTTATTGCACCATGATCAGAGATTGTGTTTGGTATGCTTTTTGTTATTTGATGAAAATTGTCTTGTCTGATTGTGTTGTTGATTTTATAATATGTGCCATTTGAATATGAGATGTACACATGTTTTTGAATGGATAGTTCTTTGGTTGCCTTCTAGGTCCATTTGGTCAAATGTCAAGCTCAGGTCCTGAATGTCTTTGTTAGTTTTCTGCTTGGATTATTTGTCTAATACTGTCAGTGGGGTGTTGAAGTCTCACACTATTATTGTGTTGTTATGTAAGTCTCTTCATAGGTCTCTAAGAACTTGCTTTATAAATCTGAGTGCTCCTGTATTGGTGCATATATATTTAGGATAGTTGTCTTCTTGTTGAATTGAACACTTTACCATTATATAATGACCTTCTATGTCTTTTTGATCATTATTGGTTTAATGACTGTTTTGTCTGAAATTAGAATAGCAACCCCTGCTCTTTTCTGTTTTCTGTTTGTTCGACATGTCTTTCTCTTTCCCTATATTTTCAGCCTATCTGTCATTGCATGTGAGATGGGTTTCTTGAAGACAGTTGAATCTTGATTCTGTATCCAACTTGCCATTCTATGCCTTTTAATTGGGGCATTTAGCTCATTTACATTCATGGTGAACATGATTTGTGTGTGTTTGATTCTGTCATCATGTTGTTAACTGGTTATTATGCAGACTTGATTGTGTGGTTGATTTATAGAGTCAATGCTCTATGTACTTAAATCTATAGTTGTATAATATTCTTAAAGTGAGTTTTTTTAGCTCTATCAGATCAGTTTGGATCTTTCTTAAAATGGTTTCGTGTTTCATCTCCTGTATTGTTTCATTGTATTCTTTGGATTGGGTTTTGACTTTCTCCTGAATTTCAATGATCTTCATTCATCTCCATATTCTGAATTCTATTCTGTCATTTCAGTCATTTTAGCCTGGGTAGAACCATTGCTGGGGAACTGATGCAGTCATTTGAAGGTGAGAAGTTATTCCAGTTTTTTTCAGTTTCTAGAGTTCTTATGCTGATTCTTTCTTATTTGTGTGGGGTAATGTTTCTTCACTCTGTGAAGCTGCTATTCTTTGAATTTTTTTTTTTTTGCTTTTGTCTTATTTTAGGCCCTAGGGGGTTTGATTGTGGTGTAGGGTGGGTTCAGTTGACTACTTTCGTGTCTGGAAGATTTTTAAGGGGTCAAGCCTCAGCTCAGCACTCCTGGGCTACATGCTGTAACTCTGGGGTCTGGTATCAAGTCCCCAGCTTTGTTCTCTGACCCCTCAATTTTAGGATCCTGCTGTGCTAGAGGGGCCAAAGTGCACCCAGTCAACTTATCACAACACTCTGATGAGTAGTGCCAACCAAAGTGCTTTGTTGGGGCAGTGGCAGTGGGAGCCATGCTTTCTCACATGTGTTAGCCACTGCAGAGGTGAGTCAGGGTACATGCATGTTGGCTGTAGTGGGGTCCAAGTAGAAGCAGGACTGAGGCATTCCTGTGTGTTCTTGTGCTGGTGATAACAGGGTCATAATGGCATAAGTGGAACACTTTTGTGAAAAGTATTGATGGTGTTTGTGTTCACATTTGTGCTGGTGGCAGTGGCAGCAGGTGCAGGACACTGGCAAGTGCCACGTTGCTGGCCTGTGTGTGTGCATTTGCACCAGTGGCAGTGGCAGTGTGGAGGAGTAAGACCACTGGCATTTGTACTTTCTTCATACTGCCAGTTGCAGCAGAGCCTAGATACCTGCATGTCAATGGGAGAGGATGTAATGGGATGTGCTCACACTGGCAGTAGTGGTATGGCAGGCTAGGCATGCACATGTACACTGGCCACGGATCGGAGGTGAGATCTGCCTATGTGCACTGCAAAATGAGTGGGTGGGGTGGCTGTGGACAAGCATGTACTGGCTAACTGGTGTGACAGAAGCTATGGTGAGGGGAGTATGTGTGGGTGGGCTGGTATGTGTTGGCTGGGGCCTTTCTACTGGAGCTCTCTAATGGTCTGTCATAGTCTGCTGGTAAAGCAGCTGTATTGAGGGTTCTTGGGAAGCACCCTGGTTGGACATCCAAGGTTGTGCTCCAAGAAGGCACACCGCCAGGCTGGGATCCGAAGAAAGGCCAGCAAACATGGAAACAATGAGTTAAGACTGGCCCTGCCTCATGGGCAAGAACACTCTGCTCTGTCCAGGTCCAACAGTCACCTTCAGGCTAACATCTCCTAAAGGAGCATGACAAGCCTTGGGGGATGAAGGTCCCTCGCTGTGCACCACTGCAGATGTTTCTGCACCAAACCATCTGGACTCTGCACAAGCTGGTGTCCTGCCCCTATCACCTATCTAAGCAACTTTCCCTGTCAGCTCAAGTGTCCGTGGGGGTTTTACAGTCTTCTGCTACTAGGATTCTGGAGCTACATGGAGAGAGGGTGCCACTCCTCCCCTGTTCAACTCACCATTTTCCCAGAAGCTGCAGGAGTGGGGGCAAGAACAAGTCCCAGTGCTCAGTAGCCCTATGCAGGGTTCCCAGCTTCCTTTCCCTTCAGCCCCAGGCTGCTCCTTCTCTCTGTCCACTCTCAATACTTTTCCTCTGAAGATCTGCTTGGAATGTGCCAGTCTTCTTAATGTCCCAGTGTCTCAGTGACGGAAATTCCTCCAGGCTGCATCTAATTGGCCGTGTTCCTCTTAATATTAGAGTCATTTATTTCAAACAGTAATTGGTTTAACGATCACCTGATCACGGCTACATGATAGAGTCTATCAGAGATGAGAAAAGATGTTCTAGACATGAACAATTTCTCAACAGACCCACAGAATCTGGAGCTAAATAAAATGGCTGTTGTTTTAATCCACTAAATTTTGGGCTGGTTTGTTATACTGCACAATCTAACTGATGCAACTGGAAAAGAGAGACAACAGACACCTGGAGATCAGGAATGAGACAAAATTTGATAGATCCCATAATCTGTGTAGAACACAAACATGTTATGTGGTAACACCCCAAGATGATAGTCCACGCAAGAAAGCACAGAAAAAGATAACCTCTTTATGTCTAAGGGATTATAGAGGTATTGGACAATATAGATGATAATCAAACATATAAGGTATTAAATTCTAGTTTTCCCTCCTTTTCCAGCATTATGGATCCGAATGCTGGTGTAACCCTAGGGGTAGTGTAAAATATCCAATAATGAGTGAGATTGATTTTCTCACTACCTTGGTGGAATCATTGAGATCAGCTCAAATATAGATTTGAATTTATTTTTAAAAAATTTAACTTCCAATTTTGCACAATGATTGTACAGAACTATTGAGGGCTATCATTACAAACTTAGCAAATTATCATATTCTTTCCCTAGTAGGGAGTAATGCTAAAACATATTTTTTTTACATATTGTTTTCTGTTTACTTGGGTCATGCATTGTTCTAATCAATCCAAATATAAAACATTGCATGCCCAGTGTCTTGCTGATAGTGGTAATGACATTTATAGCATCTATTTATGGAATTATAAAGAGAATTCTGTTATACTATAATGATTCAGAAGTCTAAGATTACAGAAATGACATAATTAAACATTTTTCCACTCCTAATGTAGACAACTAAGCTCTGGTTATATAAAGAGGGAAAATATATGATTCTTACCCTCACGAATAATATAAATAAAAAGATAAATACATAAGATATATGTTAAATTTCTAATAAGCTGTACAAAACCAGGTACTATCATACAGTAAGTGAGTGTGGTGATCAAAATTTTACAAAAATGGTATAACTCATGACAAATTAAACAATATATTACATATTGGTACTAAATTAGTGGTAGCAACAGTAAGAGATGATTAGACAGCCAGCAGCCTGAAGATTGCATTGCAGAGGATTCAGTGAGGACAGATATGGTGGTTTCTCACACATAAGGTCAAAGAGAGTTTGGTCTTCTGGTGTTGTACATAGAAAAGAATATGAAGGGAAGATAAAAAATATTTCAAAAGAAATGTCTTCCATGGTAACACATATGATTCTAAAATGTTAAGGCTGAGAAAATGAAAGAATTGTTATCTCGTTCATTATATAATTATTTCAGTTAAGTAGGACTAAATAGACCTATGTCAAAATGTTAATATTTGGGTTTGTGTGTGTGTGTGTGTGTGAGCTTAACATTTGCCTTTTATATCCAAGAAGGGCTCATATTACTTTCATGAGCAAAAATGATTTCACTAACAAGTATTTGATTAACTTTTATTTTTGCACAGGATAGTAGACAATCACAAATGACACTTAATACACATTAGTTTTATTGTATTTTATTTAAATATGTCCAATACTTCCGTTATTCTGAGTGAAGTTGACATGCCAAATAGTTGAAGTAAAGGAGAAAAGTTAATTCTTTTATTTTTCCTCAATTTCCGTAGCTATGCCTTTCTCCATAGGTTGGCACCATGTATTCAGTTTGGATTTGTTTATTAATTTACTAAAAATCATTTTTTCAAGAAACTATGTCAAATACTGTAGGACAAGCATTCTGTTAGGCTCCTGAAGCATAAGGAAGAAAACTCACAGTTCCTTTCTTTCAAGCTTTTGATCAGATCAGGAGAGTCATGTAAAAAAAAAATCACATTAAAAATTATTTAAAAAATAAAACCTCAGAGATAAAGTATAATGGTTATAATGGAGGCTTTACAATGCATATTGGAATGTGAGAAGGTTAAGTGACTACCTCTGGCAAAAATGGGATAAAGAAGACTTCATAGAGAAAAGAATACTTGATTTGAGCCTCAAAATGTGAAGAGGAGTTTAACAACAGGAAATGTGGAATGAGTTTAAAGCAGAAGCATAAAGCATGGAAAAACATTTCAAATATGGTAAATTGAAGTTCCATATGGCTACAAGGTTATTAACTTGAAAAACTAGATGAATTTATGATGGAGACATAAACATACATGAGGAGGAGCAAGAATTTGGAAGATGATGGTTTTAAACATATTCTCTTTGAGATGCCCATGGAACATCTGCATAAAAATATCAAATATCAAAAATATCAAATAGGTGGTTTTGACTAACACAAGTGTGCACATACATACACATATAGGCTTGCTCTAACTCCTTTAGTATATTTAGTCAGCTTCCCTTTGTAGGTGATCTGGCCTTTTTCTCTGGCTGCCCTTAACATTTTTTCTTTGATTTCAACTTTGAAGAGTCTGATAATTAGCTGTATTGGTTGATCTTGTCATGGCATATCTTACAGGGGTTCTCTGGATTTCCTGAATTTGAATGTTAGTTTGTCTCGCTAATTTGGGGAAGTTATCCTGGATTATAACCTGAAGTATGTTTTCCAACTTGGTTCCATTCTCCTCGCCTCTTTCAGGTCCACCAACCAGTCATAGGTTCAGTCTTTTACATAATTTCATAGTCCTTAGAGGTTTTAGGTATTCTCTTTCATTCTTTTTTTTCTTTATTTCTGTCCGCTTGTCTTATACCAGCAAGATATTATTCGAGTTCTGAAATTCTTTCCTCCACTTGGTTTATTTGGCTGTTGACATCTGTTGTTGCATTGTGAAGTTCTTGTGTTGTATTTTTCAGCTCCATCAGGTCATTTAGATTCCTCTCTAAACAGTTATTCTGCTTAACAGCTCCTGTAATGTTTTATCATGGTTCTCAACTCCTTTTCATTGGTTTAGATCATACTCCTTTAGCTCAGCAAAGTTTATTATTACCCAACTTCTGAAGCCTACTTCTGCCAGTTCATTCATCTCAGCTTCAGCCCAGTTCTGTGGTCTGGTTGGAGAGGTGTTGCTATCATTTGGAAAAGAGGCACTCTGGCTTTCTCAGTTTTCAGTGTTTTTGCATTGGTTCTTTCCCATCTTTGTGAGCTTATCTACCTTCAATCATTGAGGCTGCTGACCTTTAGATGGATTCTTTTTTTGTTGATGCTGTTGTTGCTTTCTGTTTTTCTTTTAACAGACAGGCCTCTCTTCCATAGGGATTCTGCAGTTTTCTGGGGGTCCGCTCCAGGCCCTATTTGCGTGGGTCCCTCCTGCACCTGGAGTTGTCATCACTGAAGGCTGCAGAACAGCAAAGATGGCTGCCTGCTCCTTCCTCTGGGAGCTCCATCCCAGAGGAGCAATGACTTAATGCCATTGGGAACACTCCTGTATAAAGTGTCTGGCGACCCCAGTTGGGAATCTCACCTGATCCGGAGGCATGGGATCACAGACTCACTTAACACAACACTCTGGCTGCCCCTTGGTGGAGCGGGTGCACTGCACAGGGGGAAATCCACCTTGTCCTGAGTGCCGGGCCTCTTCAGAGCCAGCAGGCAGCAAACACTAAGTCCACTGAAGCACAGAGACCGTGGACACTCCCCCCAGGGGCTCCATACCCAGTAGATTAGAGTTCTGTCCATAAACCCCGGGCTCGAGTTGCTGAAATTCCCGCACGGGGGCCCTGCCTGGTGAGAAGGAATGGATCCAGGTCCCCACTAAATAAGCAGTCTGGCCATGATCTGCTACAGCTACTATGCTGCGCTGTGGAAAATTCCTCCTAGTTCAAATCACCCAATCTCCCCAGCACCAGCAGTGGAAAACGACCAACTAGAGCTTCAGTGATGACAGCTGCCTCTCCCCCGAGGCACTCAATGGTCTTAGGCAGTCTCCAGCTGGCTGCTGCTGGTTGGAACCCAAGTGGCTGCAGAGCAGCTGCACAGTTCTGTGCTTGGAACCCAAGGCCCTGGTGGTATGGACTCACAAGGGTACCTCCTGATCCGCAGGATGCAAAGATCCGTGGGAAAAGCATAGCTTCCTGGGTAGGGTAGCACAATCACTCACCACCTCCCTTGGCTGGGGGTGAGAGCTCTGCTTGCTTCATGTGGCTCCTGGGTGTGCCATTACTCCACCCTTCTTTTCCTCACTCTCTGTGGTTGCGCCAACTGCCCAATCAGTTCTAGTGAGAGAACCTGGATATCTCAGCTGAAGTTGCAGGATTCACTCGCCATTTTTATTCTCAGTGGGAGTTGCTGATGGCAGTTGCTTCTAGTGGGCCATCTTGGCCCCTTATCCTGTATTTCCTGATGTTTAACAGCATTTGAGTATTGTGTATTTTTGTTTTGCAAAGTTTCTAGAAAACTCTTCTGTCTTTCATCTTATTTCTGTGGATATTCATATCTGCTTTATTTATTCTCCATTTTATTTGCTGGCTTATCTCTCTCTCCATATAAAATTATTTGTTAGGTACATATTTTTTTATTATTTATTTTATTTATTTTTTTTTTATTTTTTGAAAGAAAGGAAAAGAGAGGAAAGAAAGTGAGAGTGAAAGAAAGAAAAAAAAAAGAATGTACGAGAGAAAGAAAGAGGAAGAGAAAGAGGGAGAGAGAACGGGATTCTTGTTCTATTGCCCAGGCTA